>APFE030591066.1:9719-25292 GCA_000404065.3 Pinus taeda
GGGGTTCGGGGCAGCGCCCCGAGAAAATTTTTTTTGGACCCTATATTAGGTTGGGCGAACCTACCTATGGTTTTCGGTCCACAGTTTTGGACACGATGGTTTTCGGTCCATGGTATTGGATGCTTCGGCATGTATAAATATGTATTGTAACATTGAAAGGAATATAATGAAAAATCAAGCTGGTAGTCTCGGTTTTGAGATCCAGTGGGAAATCTTTGTGTATATGTGGTTTATGCGTTATGCTCTCGCATCTTTATTTTTCTTGTGATTTAGAATTCGTATGCAGGTAATTTCTGTACGGGGTTAAAACCTACAATTTTTTGGGTTGTAGGAAGCCTAGATAAATGATCACCACAAACTCCACTATGGTAATAATTTAGCACTAACTCAACTTCTTCTATGGTTAAGTAGTGTCTAAGGATTGAACCAACAATGCGACAATATAAAGTGCCACAAATAACAATATAACTTTTTTCTAAGTGACACAATTTTTTTTGCTCACCCTTTGAAAAAGAAAAGGGAGAATTCGAAGTCTGAATATATAATGATATCTCCATACCAAGGATCTTGTGAAGAAATAAGAAAAATATGCTCACCGAGGAATGATTCCTCGTAAACTATTTCTTCTTCACAAGGAAACTCTCATATTAATTCTGCAAATACTAACAATTTCTTAGATTTGGTTTACAAGCACTCAAGATCGAACTCTTGTAAAATAAAAATTCATCTGTTATATTTGCCTCCAATCACTCACCTACTAAAAACAAACTGAAATGGATTGATAGCCACCAAGACAAAAGTTTCCTAAGCAGAATATAGTGTCTAAGTCATAGGACAACATGAATAGGTTCCAAAGCTAATTTCTCTATAGGAGAATATCATAGTTTAGGATATACTAAGCCTCGGCTCAGATAATAAATCACGTGCTTGAGAAGAGCATCATCTTGTTGACCATAACCATATGAATGGTTGATTCCACTACAGCGAGATATAAGAGAAAACCCTTGCTATAATCGGGTGGACTCAGTAAGGGAGTAGAGGTCAATGCTTTTTTCGAAGCATCAAACAAGTGCTGAGTGAAATCATCCCATATAAAGAGATCTCATTTCTTCAACAACCACATAAACCCCTTTGTAATATCTGTGTTATTGATGGATATCCTCAATAAATCTGCTTTTCCTTGGAGACTTTGAAGTTGTAGGTAAGTGGATGGGGGATGCAACTGAAGTATTGCCTCAACCTTCAAAGGATATACAACAATCCTTCAGTATATGCAATGAACCCCAATAATTAATAGATGTGACATCGAAAAGGAATTTATTTGGATTCAAATATATTTTTAAAAAATGACATCACTCAAAAACAAATCGAAGATGGTGGAGATGATCAATTATCTTTCGAGAACCAGCAGCTAGGTCATCCAAATAATCTTTGATGATATTTTTGATATAATGGAAAGCGTAGGAAATGGCTCGTTGAAAAGTAGCTCCAACATTTTTAAGTCCAAAAGGAATCTTTTTGTATGCAAAATTACCCTAGGGGCAGATAAAATCTTGCTTATGTTGATCTTCAGGATGGATAGTAATCTGATTATAATGTGAGAAACCATCCATGAAGGAGAAAATATCATTTCCCACACATTCATTGTTAATTTGATCACTAATAAGAGTGGCAAAATTTCCTTTAGGACAAGCCTTAATTAACTCCCTCAAGTGTATGCATATGTGGATCATTCCTTGTTTCTTATCAACCAGGACAGGATTCAAGACCCACTAAGTCAACGGAACAAGGTATACAAAACTAGCCTTAAGAAGGTTCTCAACCTCAGCTTTGATAGCTGTCGCTTTCCTATGGTTTATCAGCTTAAGATTTTTCCATATAGGCTTCGAATTCATGTAAATCTTAATATCATGCTAGACTATTGATGGATCAATTATATGAATTTCCTCATAATACCAAACAAACACATCACAAAATTCTTTAAAAATATTTGTACATATTTGAATTTATTCAGGGGAGAATTCAGCTCCAATGAAAACATTCTCAATTATATTAGGATTCTTGGAGATGCTCATCGGAATAGTTTCCGAAATAAAAAAAATGTACCTTTGGCAAAAACTGTGCTAGAGAAAAAGGGTTTATAAGTATATGAACATCACCAATCGACGAAGGACTAGACAAAATCGATTCTGCTTCATGAATGTCTAGGAGAAAATATGACTGATGATGCAAATAATCCCACGGTATATCTATACCCGTCATTTCTTCTAGGATTGCTTCATAAGATGGTAAAAATGTATCAAGGCATTCCATATAAGAAGTAGAGTCAAGAGTCAAAGCCGAAGCCACATCTCCATCCAATTACTCTAGCGAAAAAGGAGTAGGATCAGAATCTGCAGCGTTAACAATAAATTGATAACCAATTTCAGCTGCATACATAGGATATACCATTCCACCTACTTTGCCTACTTCTAATGTGGTAGAAGAGGGTAACTACAAAGGATCTGAAAAATAATGAGTTCTAAAAAACTCTCTTTGAGAAGGAGTCTTGGATGATGAAATGGAATTTATTCTAGTGGTAGGAGAAGGAAGGTCAAAAGTACCCATTAATGAGGAATACATTCCAACTCCTAAATTCTCAACAGGTTTCTTGGGATTATTCACCAAAGGAATGGAGAAATCAAAATATGCATTAGGTTCTTGCATATAATACTCCATTTGATTAACAGTAACAATTCTCCCTTCATGGAAAAAGAATAGAATGTGAAATAATGGTGATATGATGGCATCCATTTCATAAATCCAATTCCACCCCAACAAAAGATTATAATCCAAAATTTCATCAGCTATTTCCACCTCTTTATTGACAACCTTTCCCCCAACATAGACAGGAAAGGCTCGAATAATTCCATGTGGCCTGTGCGAATGACCATCAAATGTAGTCAAGAGAGTAGGCGAAGGAAGAACTTGAGGATATTCGATAGCTTTCCAACATGCGATAGGCATGACACATGTGGAAGCTCCCTCATCAACTACAGTTAAAAAGGTATTCATCTTTCAATATGTAGATTTAATTTGAAAATCCATGTGATGAGGTAATCTCTTCTTAATATTTTACATGTCAAATGTAAAAAGAGACGTTTTCGAATCTATTGCCTCGATTGCAGTGAGTAACGCACTCCTTTTTGTTAGACACAGCTGGAGCACCTCTAACACAGATATCACATAAGAGCTTTGGGCCATATCTTCAACAATAGAGTAGTTTTGGGCAACCCTATCATTATGGTTAATTCTCGAATCTTTTGTGGAGCCTATTGGCATCCAAGGTATAGAATCAACTATGGGCCTCTCAATATAGAGTGGCTTTGAAACATCGGGAGAAGACTTAGCCTTAGAGGATTTTGGTTCACCATAATCATGCAATTTTGTAGCAACATCGACATGAGTACTCATCCTATATACATTGGATGGATTTTCCCTTTCGTGTTTGCTCCATCTGGAGTTTCCAGTACTAACATTTTCTTTCCTTGGAGAAAATGGATAGTCAAAACTGCATGGGAGCAAGAAGAACCTTGCTTTACTAGCAACTGTTGAGTGTCCTGAATATTAGGGAAAAGATGAGTTAAATGGGCTCCATTTCACAATTTGCAAGGGAACTTAACTTTCCTTTTAGACTCCTTTTTAACCTCCCCAATATTATTACTGGGTTTGTTTTCATTACCCTTTCCATCCTTATATTTCTTCTTACCTTGTCCCTTCTTCTTCCCATTAGATTCTTGATTTCCTTTGGGGTTGGAAGATTGGAAAATGCTAATCGTTGAAGGTTGGGAAGGAATAGACACTAATGGTAATGCCTGAATTGAAGAAGCATTTTGTAAAGACAAGTACTGCAATTGACTAAGAAGGTTAGCCATACTACTATCGATCGATCTAACAATTCCATCTACATCGGCACTTCGCTTTGGTTTAGCTAAATTGATCTTGGAACGAAGAGCATCAAGAAAAATATTCTCAAGAATCCCAAACTAACAATATATAAGTTCTAATTCTTGGGCTCTAAAGATAGCCTATTCTTCGGTGAACACTCCCGAGAGTGATACATCTTTAAATATTTCTGGTTGTAAATATTTTAGAAACCATTCGAGAAGGAATTCATTAGGAATATAGGATTTGATGAGCCTCTTCCTTCTTTTCCATTCCTAAATATGGTCAAAAATGTGAGTTCCCATATCTTGGTGGAAATTAGCCAATAGCTCAATTCTAGCAGCATACCAAACAGGCAACTAGAAATGGTTCAAAAACATAATAGCCAAGTCACCAAATGAAGAAAGCATACCCCCATTAAGCTCTATATACCATTTAGTATCATTTCCATTTAAGGTGTGTTGAAACCATCTATCGATAGTACTGGACCTGCCAACATGTTAGGGGACTCCCCGGTAAGATGTCACAATTAGACCTCAGACCATTTGGTGTAGGAGTCCCGACTGTGGGTCCTATGCTAATGCCTTGACCATGATTTTGCACAGAGGAAAGTAAGATAACTCTGTTGGTAGCAAGGGTGTGACAACTATAGTGAGTCAAGGAAGGTGCATGAGAGGTTCTAACACATGGGGGTTGAGATGAGTGCGCCCCTTTGCAACCTGTAATAGTACTCAGATAGGAAGGGAACACATGAGTGAAGATGCATCACAAGCTAGGAAGTGAGTCAGATGGAAATTCAAAGTGATTCTTAAACCAACAACACATTTCAGAAAGATTCATACATACTCATATAGAATAGTCCATACATGCATGTGGAAGAAAGAAAATAAATATGCCATTTAGAGTAAACAAGATAGTTGGAATACAATAAAACATATGCATGAAACATGTTGGCTCTTATTATATAAAGAAGTGTAAGTTTTGGTCATACAATACATCCAGGTTCAACTACTAGTCCCAATAGTGGAACATTACGGCCACATCCACCTGCTCCTCCAAATAGATGTACTATCTCTACGTAGTGGAGAAGCCAAGGCTTGTTACAATACTATCCAAGATCTCTCCATGATAGTCTTATCAGAAGCTTGGCTAACCAAAATACTTTACAATGAGTTATGAGGTTCTATTTATAGCAAAGGGTTGGGTGACCCATGACATTCCCCTTTGTGACAGTTCATCTACCTTCATGATTATTCATCTACTCTATGACTATTACATCCAACTATCGACACTTGACTTACACTTGACATGACGTTACATTACAATGCACATGTACTCATGTGAGACAACATGGCTTGAGAAAACCATGCAAGACATCACTAACACCGTTGTGATGAGACCAACTATTTGACATGCTTGTGATGGTGAAGGTGGTGAGTTGATGCCAAGCTTGTCCGTCCATGATGGTGTGCATGCACCCCATGGTGACATCTTGCTGAAGTGAACTCTTTCCTCTATTGCATCTGGTGCATTGGTATGGCTCCTTCATCCAACTCGTATGCTAACATACGCATGGTCTTCTTGGGTGCGGCTGAACCAAAAACACACTATCACATAGTGTCCGTGCTGATATTTAAGTGTGTGTTGGTGGTCATCTGCATCAACTTGCCGAAGTACATGTTCAGCTCCAGTTGGACTTTCTTCTTGTATTCGCCTCGATGAGTGTGCTAAATGGGTTGGATCGCATGCATACACACAATGACATGCATGCTGCTAAATACCTTGTATGCAACCAACAACACTTCTCACCATGTCTACTCTATACTAGCTACTGGGATGGATATTTAACTTGTACGGGTGAAATTTCATCCATGAGAGCATGTTGCACCCACTATTGTTCTTGTTCCTGCTGCAACTCATTCGCTTGTATGTGCAGTTTCATCTTCTCTCTTGAGTTGTTGCTTAAACACATGAAACTCCTTATTTGTTCCATTCTCTATCTTCACATGATCTTCATGTCATGTCGTCACCTCATAGTCTGAGTCTCTAAATTTGCTTTCACCACCAATGGATCTGCTTGAGCTTGCAACTTTGTTCTGCCTTTGTGTTGTCAACAACCTTCCTCTCATGTTTGCTACATCCGGTATGCTTCTTTCAGTTGTCATTCATGATGTTGCTTGTTGTGATGTTTTTGTTGTCATATCTTGATGTCCCTGCCTATGAACAACTTGATGTCTTCATGAGTAGGCAAGCTCATAGACACTTAATCAACTGCATCCCCAAGTGTTCTATGAATAGTGTATTCGACTCTGCTCTCCTGGAAACCATTGTACTTGTGTTGCTGAGAGGCAGATGAACACTTGTGATACCTTGAGACATGGAAACACTCATGGCAAGCAATATGTTAGTCGAAAATCAAAATTAAATTGAGAACTGACTTACAACATACTTGTGTGATTGATCATGAAGGTCACGCAATTTCGATCGATAGGTCAGGAGATTGAGTGCCATAAATGTGCAAGGCATAGTCTTGGCCACTGGAAGGCTGACTGACCACTGGAACTGTGCAATGCATAGTCCAGTTTGGTTGTTGACTAATGGATTTGCGCAATGTGCAATCTCAATTAGTAGTGACTACAAGCTTAGGGATTGTATTGCGCAACCTTTTGGGCCAACAATCACTGTCACTTAGAAATGCACAAAAAAGTCCTGGAGGATAGTGGTTGGGTAGAAATGCATATTTCTAGAGAGGAAAATATAGCCTTCCTTCCCTAGATTGCACAATTCTATCTCAGTGAAGGCAGAGCCTGGATCAAGGTTTCCTAGACTCACCGATGAGAAACTGAACCCGAATGTGAATGAGAATGCATGGTGATACTGAGTGTAAGAATAAGTGAATGATCATGCATGCAAACAGTGAATGATAGATTCAGAAAATGAAACAACATGCATGTGGGTGAGGCGAGTCATTGAATCAACAACAATTCGTGAAAAATAGTTTCATGCATGCAATAGCAGTGAGATAGCAATGAAAACTGAAACAGTGCTAAGACAAGCTAATATACATGTAAACGATAGCAATTGTTCATTGAAATCAAGCAAACAATTTTGATACAAAGCGAAATGAAAAAGAGTGCCAGAAATGCAACGCAATTCATGGAAAGTAGGCTTACCCAAAAATAGTTGAGCTGAATGTGCCAACAACTCCTAGATGTGATGTCGGATGTTAGAGTTGCATGTTGATGTGAGGAAAGAGATTTGTAGTATTAGGTTGATGAGTTTTGATAACATCGAGGTTCTGATGCACATGCCACAAATCTATGGATAGCGACACTTGGTGGGAGGTTTCTAAAATGATCCTTGCATGTAACCTCCAACTGCCAAAAACAGATCCCTCAAACAAGGGATTCCTTTGCATGTTACCTTGGGAGGAGCATCCCATGCATGCAATTTAGTTTTGTTTGGTCCCAAAGGAAACTAGTCAACTCAATTGCACATGCAAGAGACTGCTTGATTGCTAGGAGAAAATGTGCATTTCTAGCTGGGCGCTGGGCTGGCTTCCCAAGGATATTTGTGCAATTTCTAAGTAGAGTAGTTGATTGTTTCCCAGATTTGGACAAATTTTGGGTTGAGCAACCCCTCTGGGGAAAATTATGCAATTTTCACTGTGAGTGTTGACTGCCAGAACTATGCAATTCTGGAGCTGAGCAGGCTACCAGTGAGGATTGCACAATTTCTGGAGGGAAGGTCGATTGCCCTCTAGAATTACACAATTTATTGGGAGAGATGCTTAGCCTACAGCTGGACCAATTTTGGGTGATCAACCTGTGAGGGGAATGCATCAAGCTATGATCGACAAGCTGCCTTCATGCAAGAAAAACACTGAGCTTGTGAACTTGACGAAGCAAGACAAGTTGCTATGAAAAGTTGGTAGGGAGGCCCCAAAAGGAAGCTAAGGTAATATTTTGGAGGGTGTTTGTAGTCTATACAACACTTGGCGACACACTGGTATAACTCCAACTCTCTGAATGGACCTTGTTCATGAAAATAAAGTCTAAGACCTCCGGAATTATTGTGCATTTCTCAACTCATCTTGGTTTCACACTAGTTTCATTCTAAGATGTAGCATCTTCCAAGCTCTTGGTCGATTGAGATACATTCCAAGCCAAGGCAACACAGTTTTTTTGATTAGGGTTGAGGGGTATATTACTGCAAAAGTAATATAGTCATCAAAGTCATAGTTTCATCTCTAGTGTTGCTCTGCTGCCAACAGGCTTGGACTGTACCCCGGCGGAGTCACATAGGAACACAAGCATGGCTTCACTGCCAACGAATTTGGTCAGTACCCTGGCAAAGTTACGCTCATCACCTCTCTGTGTAGGAAGCCTTTCTCTTATTTCACCTTATTCATTTTTCATTTTATCAAAAAAAAAAATCATTTTTGTAACTATGCATAGCACTTATTCATTTCAGAGGCAGAAGAAGGATCCTGAATTATTGAGAGTAGAAGAGTTTGTTCCAATAGAGAAGTAGTTTATTATACCTCTAATGTGCCTATTAAGCTTTTCCCCTCACCTTACTCTACTTGACTGAGCTGACAAGGGTTAACCCAAAATGACTGACTAGAGAAGGTGACACTAGTTAGCATGCAAGCGTTGTGTTTTCACCAAGGTTCACTTCGAACAGTACATATTTTCCTTCAACATTTCATGGACTAAAAGTCAATAGTTCTTCATACAGAGGCAAGATGATAGATAACCAAGTAGTGATAGATGTACAAGCCCTCTTGTACTTTACCCAGCTTACTTCAAGAGTCATACATGGTTTCATGTGAAACTATAATACGAAATGAAACAAGAAAAGTAAAAAATAACAAACCAAAGCAAGAGTAGAAGCAAAAGTGGAAGCAAAGCAAGTAAGCAAACAAGCATGCAGACAAACAAACAAACAAAGTAAGTTAGAAAACAAGCATGCAAGCAAACAACTCAAAATAAAACACTACTCCTACTCCTAAGCTAATAGTGCATGGCTTATCTCACATGAAGTGATACTTCCAATGCAGCCACTAGCACATTGGTTGACCGATGTTGGTGAAGGCATGGCTCGCAAACAAGACAGTTGTGCGAACCAGCAAACAAGAAATATGTAACAGTGAAGACAAACACACTCTAAGCTTACAAGTGACCACAGAACAAAGATTAGTGAAAGTGCATGTTGGCTTGAGGGGGCCTAACCTAGGTTCAATGTTAGTTAGCCAAACAAATCCCTACACTACTGTCCCTTTCGACATCAGCCCAAGTTCAACATTAGTTAGCCAAACAAATCCCTACATTACTGTCCCTTTTGACATCAATCCATAGAGTGCGGACTGAAGTCTCACCCGAAGAAGTATGTGGGGATGCTAGAACCATGTTTATGCACCCTTGAGATGGTTGTGATGTTGGTTTATTCAAACTATACATGCCTTCACGCAGGTTCCTTATCCCTTCAATACCTTCGCAAAATGTTACAATCAGTTTCACGCAACCCTAATTAGGGGCTGAAGTCCTTTCACACTACTAGGACAGCAAACTGCAATATCTCCCAAACTGCACCAAGTATCTTACTTATCTTATTAACAAATCTTAGTTAGCCTTGCATAAAAAGATGTTCTTACTTGTGTGTACTTCACCAACACATATACATATATTCACGTATCATATAAGCATTAGAAGTGAAATTCATACCCAATACAACAGATGCACAAACATGAAATAAAGACACATAATTGATAGAATACTTCTCTTTATTGATAATTCCAGATGATTACAGACTCAACTCGCCCTGCACACTCCGCTGCAGGGGTCCACGCATTCAACTATGGACTTCTAGGCCTCTGCACACTCAGCTGCAGAGCCTCTACCAATGCTACGACCTGAGACTTAGACTTCTACTTCAAAGCTATCTCTCATACATGTTTGATTTTAATCCATGATTCCATTATTCGATGCCTCTAACTACTTAGGGCTTTGCTCTATTTATACAATTCCATGGTCCGCGGACCATGGGTAGGTCTTCTACAACCGACATTACATTATCAAAATAAGGGTGGATAACCCTATGACTCTTTAACTTCTATGCGCTCTGCACCCACAAAATACAGGGTCTTTACATTTGTATTACAAAATTGGACCAAAATATGGGTTCTTAGCCCCAAAACTGCCCTTAGGGGATCTCGTGCCCAATAGGTCCCCAACACAAACATTGTGACTCACCCTCGAGTCACTCTGCAGGTGCGTAGATCTTAGCACGAAAACCTCCCAGATCTGTTTGAATCACTACAACTTCGACAGTGCACTGAGTGGCCACCTCCTGGACTTCTTCCATGTGTTGTTTGGTGACCACTGCTGCTAAACTGTTGCCCTAAATCCTCTACTGACTTGCTTCCAGTTGCACGATCTTTGCTTCAATGGAGGCTGTAATTGTATAAGCCTCATTGGTCCATGGTTATAGGCACACTTTTAAGACCGCTTCTTTGTGCCAAGCGGCATCCACATGTTCCTTGAGTGCCTTTGCCTGTTACATCTGTGCAAGCCTTTGTGTGAGGGAAACTATCTGTCCGGTCCCTTTTACCTCGTCATACCTCTGCTGTAGATCATGCGCATCTGTTTCTAGGTGCTCTATATTGAGGTCCTCCTGCAGGGTGGTTAGGACCTCGAATGACTATTCAAAGAGTTGCATACAGTCTACCACTGCACTATCAATCGCTGTTATTGCTATTGTGGTTGTGGTGGTACCTCATTCTCTGACCTTCGATGCAGTTGAAGGCTGAGCCCTCAACTACAATTATGTGATCTAAAGGTTCACCTCTAGCTGAACCCTGGCCATCTATGCTCTTGCGTCGTGCACCCTTATGGCTAACTGACTGACTGACTAACCAACCTACCAACCAACCAACCCCTCACTACATTGTTCAGGGTGGTATATATAAGCAAAATATCAGAAAGACATTCATTACAATTGACCTTTACAGGTCTGCTAGAAAGGCTCTTCAAAAATCTAAGTGTTGCTGGAATTAAATGCAGGTAAGTCCTTTTGGCTGCGCTAGAGGCAGCTGAATTAGAAAAGACTACAATGTGGCCCTTGGAGGCTTGATGCGGTGCTTCTGGGATGATTGTGCTTCGGGATCTATAGTTCTGCTCTGGTGCGAGTTAAATGTGCAATGATTATGATTTGAGGGCTTTGAGTGTCTTTGCCCTCTTTCTTTGAATCTGCTGGAAGGTATTAAATGTTCTCCTGCTTTGGGCTGCTGATTAAGATTTTCATTGATACTCTTTGTTGCTACATTGATGGCTTCCGCCGCCTACTGATACTCTTTGACACGCTTACTACCTGATGATTTGATCTAATACACTTTAAACTCTGTCATTGATCCTCTGCTGTCTTTAACTGGATCAATTTGGCACGATCGGGCGATTTTCGGGCTTTCTCGGCGCACAACGGGCCAAGGAATCAAAAGATTCCCCGAAACGGCCTATTTCCCATAGCGCATCGAAAACTGCCTCTGTTTCTTTTTCTGGAGCTCCGAAGTGCGATTTCTCTTCCTGCACGAATTTTCGGCTTTTTGGCTGCTGACGTCAGCAGTACGGCGGATGACGTCAGCCTGCGGTGGGTCCCTGGTACAGAATGACATGGCGAGGTGCTGATATTGAATGCGATGCGATTGCAATATCGCATCGGCGGGGAACGGGAAGGTGTTTTAGTTGGACATTTGGCGCTTGCGACTGCCGATCGTTGATATCGCGATATTGCGTCGGGTGGCAACGGATGGGTCATAACTTGCATGGAGAGGAAACTGCGATCTTGCGATGCGATCTGGCTTTCTATGGTTTGCAGAGTGTTAAGGAAGTCAGCAAGGGGTTTATTGTGGTTGGAAGGAGTAAGTAAGTGGCTGTGAAAGGCATTTGAGGCTTCGGAAGGGGTCTGATCACCTCAAAGGGATTTTATACTCTAGAAGGAGTCCATTGTATTTGGAAGATGGTTTGAAGGGGCAGCATGAGGGTTCTTGCTAAGTTTCAGGTAAACTGAGCAATTCCCGGGGGTACTTATGGTTATTTTTCAACCAGGGGGAGGGATATTTACATAGGGGAATTATTTACATAATTTTAGTACGGGAATAGGGAAAATATAAGGAGTTAAATAATAATGTCAGCGATTAATATGGATATGGTGAGGAAGCGCTAAGTTCAGGAGACCTTAGGCTGTTACAAGGGGATAGAACCATTCTTCAGAGAGAGTATGGAACAACTTTTAGTAAAGCAGATCTTTACCCAAGCGAACGCTATGAAAATGATGGAACTTAAGAGGTATCAAGCAGACCTTGACCTCTTTTAGGGAAGTTAGTTAATGATTGGGGAAAATGGAGAAAGGGAGTTAGTTATACCTATTTTTGAGCTTTTCGCCTAGAACTACCTGTTGATTGTGTCCTGAGTAAAGATGACGCCTGGAAATCTGGAACTGATAAGCAATTAGGATTCAGCAACCTCAAAACTACCTACCCAGCCTACTTACCTAACATTTTTTTCTTCTTTTGGTTTGGGTGCACTAAGACTTGCAAACCCATCATTCCATTTTTTCTTTTCATGCTTTCCTATCTACAGACTACCCTTATTTCATCCAAGGGCCCAGATTAAGCTGTTGGGCTCCTTTGATTCTCTACCTATCTAAGAATCTGCCAAGATTAAGTTCTTTGGACAGATTTACGTTCTCTATATTCTAAAACAGAAATTTAAACCTAGGGAGACCAAGATTAAGCTGTTTGGACCTCCCTCTAACTGAAAATTGGCGATACTGGGATAACTTCTCAAAAATATGGAAGGCAATTAGATGAACTCTGAGTAGCCTTCTTCGCTTGGAGACTGTTAAGCAAATATGGAGCATTGCAGCATGCAAAGTATGACATATTTGGCCTGTAAAAATGTCAATCATGAAACATGAGTAACCTGCTGCAGCAAGAGGCTAACAGACCTGACCATCTGTCAAGAAGTGAAACAGGCGACGAACCAAGTAATTTGGGGGAAGGATTGTCCGATGCGTAGCTCTTTGCAGTACATGTAGCTAATGACCATTTTGCTGACATTATTCACTTCTCAACTATAGTGATGGTGCTTGAAGGATATAGAAATCAGCAGAGGAAGGAAATAGTAGTTCACGCAACCAATTTTTCAATCATTGTAGGACATTTGTATAAAATGGGGGCAGATGAAATATTGCAGAGATATCGACCAGATTTTGAGCATGATAGTATTCTCATTGAAGCTCATGGGGGAGTTGTGGGAGTAAATTATGTAGGGAAAGCAGCTACGCAGAAGATTTTGTGCGTAGGACTATGGTGGCAAACATTGCACAAGGATTCCAAAGCATATTGTAAGGCGTGCGATGCATGTCAAAGGATTGTTAGACCATCATGAAGGGACGAACGACCACTCCATCCTCAGGTATCTTTTCAGGCATTTGAGAAGTGGGTGATCAATTTTCTTAGGCCAATTCAACCACCTAGAAAGAATATGGGAGCACGCTACATTATCACTTCGACAAAATATTTATCCAGATGGGTGGAAGCACAATGAGTAAAGGAATGTACAGGGGCTACAGAAGAAATTCTCTTGTTTGAGCATGTCTTAACACGGTTTGGATGCTCGAAAGTTTTGATGACTAATAGGGATACATACTTTCTGGATGAAACAATTAACACATTGATAGAAGAATTCCAAGCTTACCATCAGAAGAGTACACCATATCACCTACAGGAAAATGGGATTGTCGAAGCTTTTAACAAAATTTTGGAAACTACATTGACAAAGGTGTGTAATGCGCAGTGGAATGATTTGGATGTTTGCATACCTGCAGTATTGTGGGCCTACCAGACCACTTGTAAGAAACTAACAGGGAAAACATCGTTAAAATTAGTCTTTGGCATCGAAACAATGATGCCTATGGAGTACATTGTACCTAGTCTGTGCATAGCATCTTGATGGATATGGTAGATCTCGAGGCCTAGGAGGAATGGCTCGAGTAGATAATGGAGTTAGAGGAAGACCAATTTGTGGTAGGATTCCACAAACAAGTGAAAAAGGAACACGAAAAAGCATGACATGATCGCCATATCAAGCTTCGCACATTCAAGGTAAATTATTTGGTGTTGTTATATGATAGCAAGTTCAAGAAGTTTCTGAGAAAGTTTCAAATGCATTGGTTGGGGCCATATGTCATCAAAGATAATACACTGTTAGACCCTATACTACTAGTGTAAACCCTTATTGTTATTAGTACAACCCACTTATTATATTGACGTACCCATGTAGTGCCCATATTGTTACTATTGTGCCCCATAGAAGCCCACTATTGTTATTATTGTGCCCTTACATTATTATTGTTATGTCGGCTCTAATTATGTTATGACCCCTTAGACTCCTATATATAGAGAGGAGGTCCTTTCATTTGAATCATCCAAGAATTGTTCATTTATGTAATGTAAAGGAGGTTGCCCCCTCGAAGAGGCTGAATTCTAAGGCGTTGATCTATCTTTTCTATCTTTTCTTGAGCTGGTTTCATAACATTTGGTATCAGAGCTTTGGATTCTAGGGTTTCGCTGCTCCAGACAGGTCATCGTGGCATTTTCGCTATAAATTTTTTTCTGCGACGTTTCAGAAGTCGGAAAAAAAAACCATTTAGAATTCATCACATTAAATCGTAGGTCCAAATTTCAGAGCTTTTTACGCTATATTTTCGGAGATATGAACTGAGGAAGTTGGTCCTTTTGCAAAATCCTTAATTACATTCAAAATAGGTGACCTAGGGAAAATCGTCATAACTTTCTCTGTGAGCATCAGATTGAAATTTAATAAGAAGGTACAAAAAGAGGATGGACTGTAGTTTCTTGTATATAGTTTTTAGAGCCAAAGGTCAAAACAGGGACGCGTGGCATGTCATACAAGTTTGCTCTACTGAATTAGTCTATAATCAGGTCACTGTGGGAGATTTGGCATAACTCGTCATTGGAGAATCCAATTGGGGTTAGACTGGTGGCATTAGAAAGCAGAGATAGAGGACTACTACAGGTCGTAGTTTCAGAACATAAAGATCTGAAAGTACAGAGTTGTAGTTATTTCAAGATCGAGCTCCTAAAATCGAAAAAAGCAAGATGAGGAAGTTTGATGGCAAGGATCCGGTAAATTGGATACGTCAGATGGAGAGATATTTTGATCTACGTGGTGTACCACTATTACAAAAGGTATGTATTTCATCTTCATATTTAGAACTGGATCAATTTTTATGGTATAAAGGGCTTTGTTCTCATAAAGACTTGTTATGTGGTCAATTTTCATGGAGGAAATGATAGCACATTATGAGGATACAAAGAGCAACACCTTCTTTAGAGCAACACCACAATAATTGGAAATAGTAAAAGGGCTTTGTTACATATTGGAAATTAAAATTATGGCCATAAGGAAGTCTACCCCTCACAACTATAAATATGGAAGTGTTGTTTCTCCTAGCCTTCCATAAGCTACAAGGGTTACACCAAAACAATTGGAAGAAAAAAGAGAAAAAGGGCTTTGTTACAATTGTGATAGCAAATGCACTAAAGGTCATAAGTGTGCTGAGAAG
>APFE030591072.1:1861-17515 GCA_000404065.3 Pinus taeda
CCCCAGACAAGGGGGGCTGCCCCCCCCCCCCCCACTACGCAATCAGTGCAACTAAGGGGGGGCTCCGCGCCCCCTCTAACCCCCCGGTTCACTACGTAGGCTAGTCATGGAAAGAATATAACACAATCCAACAATTCTTTTTGGACATATAACTAAAAATAACTACTAGACAAGCATGGATTTGATGAAGAAGAGAATATGAATGCATCTAATCAAGCTTTGATAGCAGAAGTTGAAGCCAAAAAGGAGGGCATTAATGGTGTCTTAGTTGGAGATCTCACTTTCATGGCTCAAAAACCTCTCTTTGGTTCCAACCTAAATGAGTCCATGGCGAAAGTATTGTTAAAAATAATAGTGAGAAAGGGTTCCTTGATTTGTGCCTTAATCAGAGGAACCCCAATGAGTATCTTCTTGTGCATGCATGCTCTAGTTCCTAAAAATTAGGAGATTCCCTATAAATTAGGACGAGTTCTTAAACCACAAGAAAAAAATAATGCCCTTTTCTAGTGTTATTGACCACTTTATCCAATGAATAATTAGAAAACTTCCAAAATTTGGAACTATTATATTACATGTATTCTAACATTATAAATTATGGCTTAAATTTGAATTATGTCAGTTTTGACTTAAAGCAATTTACAAGAAGGAAAAATTATGAAATACTTACAGTTTCATTGGTTTGCATGTTTCCACCCTGTGACTTTTGCCCAATTGTGGAAGGTGGGAATATGCCCTATGTTCCAGGTTAGTTCCCAAATCTTTGGAATTTGATACCCTCATTTTCCTTGTTAGACTGCTCTTCATGGCCAGGCTTTGCACCTCTAACAACACGAGGACCCTCAAAATAAGATTTGTAACTAGTATCTTGTTTAGTATTCCAGTTCCCGAACTTTGGAACATGTGTTAGCTGCTGTTGTAAACAAATACAAGAAAAACACCCTAAAAGTGTGAATCTATAAAAACACATACAAGAAAACATCCATAGATATCAACGTTCACAAAAGAGAGGGGGACTCTAAAATCCCTTGCCTTCACCTTTTAGGGTACCATTGTTGTTTGTTTGTTGTAATCCTTCATTTTCCATGATGTACTTATTTGATCTATGAAGTATATATGCATCATTTCTCAACAAAAAGCAAGAGAGGAAGACCTTCTATGTGACAGAAGAATACTTCAAACTATGTTAATGGGACTAGGAGGACAACATTTACAACAGAAATAAGGAGTGCCTAGAGCATGTATCAACCATTTCTAAAATCTAAGAAGAATGAAAGAAGAGTAGATAATAAAATAGAAAAGGAAGGGAACCCAAAAGAGTATCCCTAGAAAGTGGAATTGATAATAGATAATACTTGAGAGGGAAAATCCTCTAAGTCATGACTAGTCCTCTCGAAAACAAAGACTATGGAGGTGAGGAAGAGCAATATCCTCACTAGAATTTGAAACAAAGAGGATCCATCACCATCCACCACCATAAATGTGTCACTGTTGACACAGTTACCCCTTGGTTTGTGAAAGAAATCATGGGGCTAATTGAAGGTCTAAAGGATTTTTAATGACTTTCATAAGGTGAATGAAAAAAATATGCAAAAGGGCATATGACTAGTATGATTCTCAATTCAAGTCAAGCAGCATGAATGGGTCAAATGTGCATAAAGAAAGGTATGTGGGTTATGTTTTAAAAGTGACTTTGTAGCAGCACTCGTAGAGCTTTCATGGCATACAAACTTGTAATTAGAGGCAGTTTGATGCCATAGCAGAATTCAAACAAAGACTTTCTAAATGTGGTCACAAATGTTCTATGTGCTTGGATAGTTTGTTACGAAGTAGAGAATGATAATGTCCATATCAAACCAAAAATAAAAGGTCTACGCGATACACTTATATTACAGAAAAAATCATTCTTCAACGCACAAGTCAAAGTTTGACAAAAAAGCCAAAAGGAATAAAAAAACATCAGATTGGAAATGGTGTATATAAAGGCAAGTGACCTATCAAGCACTTGGAAATAAATAAGGTGTAAACAGCCAAAATTTCACTTGAATCAGTATAAAGGGATGTTATTAATGTGTTATGGGCTACTTTCAGCCACAACATGGAAAGACTGCTCTCTTGAAGCCTGAATTTTGGTGTGATATGTGGTAATGAAGCAGGAAATTGTCATAAATCCTTTCCACAATGAAGAATGCTTGGATTAGATGCAAACAGAAGCCGCCTCGAGGATATCAAAAGTCCATCTAAACTATGAAGCCAGTGCTCTATACCTATTTCAGATTTTGTAGGAGCAAGGTCAGACAATTCTATTTGTATTCTTCAAAAGGGCCGCTTAGATTATATATCTATCTATCTATCTATATATATATATATTATATATTTATATATATAATATATATATAATATATATATATATTATATATTATATATTATATATATATATATATATATCTATATATATATACATACATATACATACATTATATATATATATTATCTATATATATATATCTATCTATATATATATATATATTATATTGTTATGTATGTATAGTATGTATATGTATATGTATATATATATATATATATATATATAATATATATATAGATATAGATATACTTGTGCAACAACCTCTTAAAGGAGTAAGGGCTGACTTTTTTGAGCCAACCTACAAGCTGTATTGAAACATCTTTCATGGAGGACAAATTTATAATGTGTTTTATCAGCTATTCTAAATGGAGTCGACCCACATCATTGCAACAATTAGTTGTTGACCTCTATTTTGGGTGGTTTATAGATATGAGAAGTAGAACTAAAGCCTATTTGGGAGTATTGTTGGAAGATTTGTATGTTGAGCATTCACCTTAGAATATTTTTCCCACATTGGTGGACACTTGGAGTTCTCATGTGCATGATAAGAAGAGTTGTTCCACCTCTTGGAAGTTAGAAGTTTTGATTTCTGAAAAATTATTCAATGAAATTTCTTCAGGGAAAGCACATAATAATTATTGCAAGAATTTGAGTGATTTAAATTATAAAATAAATAATTGCAAAGTTTGTAGACAAATTCTATTGTAAAAATCAACTCCTGGTTTGAAGCAGCACCAACACTACAAACACATAAACATGTTCAACTTTCAGAGGCCCCAAATGAAAATGATCATATTTGTTGTAGATACAACCTATCTTGTTCAAAAATAATTACCAATTAACTTTGGGGTGGCTTGTTACAAGATGGAGTTTCTGATGGTATTATTGGAATTTTGGTTGTTCCTCTTGTCTTCTTGTCTTCCCATGCTTTGTTAAATATAGGGTTTCTTTCACTCAAGGCTCCAACACTAGGGATAGGTGCACCTTTGCCAAGTTGCAGCATGTTGAATAACCCTTACATCAATGAAATATAGAGTTGTTCCTTGGAGAGAGTTATTGCTTTATGAAATCTTATGTTAATTCCATGAACCTTATAACAAATATTCATAGTGCTCAATCAATTTGCTTTAGCCAAGAATCTGCCTAACCAAATTCCAATGGATTCCTCTCACTTGTCAGATAATACAAAACAATATTTTAATGTTTTCCTAGAAGTATAGGTATAATAAATATCCATATTATAGATTCTTACGCAAAATTAGGCACTACTAGTACCTAACTTAAGAAGGCTTCACAAAGACCTGCATTGTCTCACAGAAGGTGCAAAATCATTGGAATTTTTAGAATAATGAGTTTGAACAATAAATGGTGAGAAATGTCCTCAGTCAACCTAAAAACTTTAATTTAAAAAGTTACATATGGAAGGGACTTTATTTTAATCATCTTATGCCATTAATAGTTTCTCAAATCAGCTGTGTGCAGACTTGGTTCATAAGTGCCTAAGCTTTGTATTCATGGCTTGCAGGGTGCTGTAAAATTTTTGACAAATTTTTCATGCCCATTCTCCACAAAGCATGTGATAAATTGGCTTGATTTCTAAAATCTGCATGAAAGTAATAGCATACCTTGGTCCTAGACACACAAATTGGGAGTAATGGATATAAAAAAATTAAATATAATAAATTATTTTGTTTAGACATGATATCTAACAATCCAAGATCATGGCTATTCAAACCAAAAGCAAAAAATAATGCCCTTTTCCAGTGTTATTGACCACTTTATCTAGTGACTAATTAGAAAACTTCCAAAATTTTGGCTTATTTCTACATTTGGAACTATTATCTTAACAGGTATTCTAACATTATAAATTATGGATTAAATTTTAATTATGTCAGTTTTGACTGAAATCAATTTAGAAAAAGGAAAAAATATGAAATACTTACAGTTTCATTGGTTCATATGTTTCCACCCTATGACTCTTTCCCAGTTGTTGAAGGTTGGAACATGCACTCTGCTCCAGGTTTGTTCCCAAATCTTTGGCATATGATACCCTCATCTTCCTTGTTAGATTGTTCTTCATGACCATGCTTTGCACCTCTAACAACATGCGAACCCTCAAAATAAGATGTGTAACCAATATCTTGTTTAGTATTATAGTTCCCAAACATTAGAACATGTGTTGGCCACTGCTATAAACAAATACAAGAAAAACATCCTAAAAATGTCAATCTATAAAAACACATACAAGAAAATATCCATAGATATCAAAGTTCACAAAAGAGAGGGGAACTCTAAAATCCCTCACCTTCACCTTTTGGAGTACCATTTCTATTAGTTTGTTGTAATCCTTCATGTTCCATGCTATATAAAAAATTAGTTAGTTTATAAGTTATTAGGCAAAGGGCATGATCAAAGATCATGCCCATTCACCAAGAGGCACCCAAGGCAGTATATAGCCAGGGCCTCCCATAAATGTAAACATAATTTATTCAATTATTAATAAAATATATATCATGGTTGTCATTTGATAAATTCGTGTGTTCCATCTGGTATCAAAGCAGACAATCTTCTGTTGCTTTGCTGCTGCATAGGTCGAATTGCCATTCACTGTCGCCTTCGATTCACTTTCACCATTTTCTTTCTTTTACCACCATCCGACTATGCCACTATGCCAATTTCACAGGGACTCCACTGGTGGAGCAATACCATACCATGTGGTTTCGTATTTGGGATATATATTAAGGAAAATTTGACTTAATATATTGGGGGATATATAGGGGGTAAAGGGTTATTATATTGGAAAGTATAAGAAATGGAGTTCAAAGTCAATGGAAAAATATAAAGGGGTATAAAAAAATGTTAATGAAAAAATGGATACCTACAATATTTAGTGAAAGTAGGGGTTCTTTAAATTGGGGAGCTGTTTTACGTTCACATTGGTAGGGGGTTAAATAATGTGATTTTTAGAGGTATTTTCCAATATGTAGTCCAATTAAGGGTATTGTTTAGTATGCCATGAATGCACATGATATGTCATAGGTTCATTGAGTGAAGCACTGTGGCCAGTTTTTCCACATCTCTCCACTGATCTGCCCGGTCTCGGTCGTCCCCCATCACTCCACTATTCCACCCGTCCAGTTTTGTCCGCCCTTCACATCCCATCACTCTGTCTCGGCTCCGCCCATCCAGTTCTGTTGAACCTAACTTCTGCACTCCATAGGCATCATTGCATCCTGACCAGCACACCACATCGTCATTCCATAACCATTCCATGTTGCACCCCCATTGCCATCCTATCCGCCATCTGTAGCCACCATCTTGTCCGCCGTTTGCAGCTACAGTCTGGGTCGTAGCTTTCACCGGTTGATGGCCCTCATTAACATTTTTCTTGCTATCTCTCTTTAGTCTGAAGAATTATCTTAATATTTGTAATATTAATTATTATATATATAACTAATTAATATTTAATATTAATGTTTGGTTATATATACATATAGTTTGAAAACAAATTAATAATAATTATTATTATTATTATTATTATTATTTTTATCTATATATATATATATATTATATATTAATATATATATTGTTTGAAAAAAGAAAAAAAAATTATTAGTTCAAGTTAAGAAAGGAATTTAAAGCTGGCGAACAAATATACACCCCCACAAACTCATTCAATGTCGTCGATGTCAATGGCCAATTTCAGCAAAAAATTGATTGTTTTGGAGGATAAGATTACTAGCCACTTCGATGAGATGAACCAAAAATAGTTGATCTCAAGAGTAGGGTTATCGTACATTCCGATGATATCAAGAAGCTTCAGGATACAACAGATTAGATAGAACTACAACTCGGGCATAACCATAATCACACAATGACGTTGTTGAACACTTTGTGTGGAAGGAAGAAGGTTACACCCGAACAACTACTCCAAGATGATGGAGGTAATCAATAGCATAATTCATAAGATTCAACAAATTCAACAGATTCTCATGAAAAAGCGGTGTCCCCAAAAACATCATCCATGCACCATCAAGGAAACAGTAACACAAATTTTTCAAATAAGCAACTCTGGGATACATTCACCAATCAACGCCCTCTTTTCACTCCACCATTACAAATGTATAAGCGAAAGGAAAAAATTGAACTACCCAAATTCGATGGGAACGAAAAATGCAGCGTTGCATGGTTGAATAAAGCAGAAGAATACTTTGAGATTTACGACATGGACAATGATGACAAAAATATTAGGCACGCTTCCATGAAAATGGAAGGAGAAGCATATAATTGGTATATGTGGTGGAAGAAGATGACAATCGCCATCATTTGGAGAAAATTTAAGGATGCATTCTTTAAAAAATTCTAAGGTAGAAAGGAAGAATCTATCTGAATGCAAACTCTAAGTTTAAATCCAAGATACTCAAGGAGTCGCACAATTCATTGTTAGTTGGACATGTAGGATTTTTTAAAACTTACTACAATGCACGTCAATCATTTTTTTGGAAGGGGATGAGTCGCGATATTCATAATTATGTAGCAGAATGTGACACGTGTCAAAGAAATAAAAGTGAAAATATTATGACACCTAGATTACTTCACCCCTTAAACATTCTGAATCTGAAATGGGAAGAAATATCAATGGACTTTATTGATGGATTACCTGTATCTGAAGGCAAGGACAAGATTTTCGTAGTGGCTGAAAGACTCACCAAATATGCTCACTTTATGGAAATAAAGAAATCAGACTTAGCTAAACAAATTGTTGAAATAATTTGCAAATATATATATAAATTACACGGTTTTCCGAAAGTCATTGTGAGTGATAGAGATGCCAAATTCAAGGGTAATTTCTGAAAGGAATTATTCAACCACATAGGAACCTACCTTAATATGATTTTCTCTTATCACCCTCAAACAGATGGACAAAGAAAGGTTGTCAATAAATGTTTGGAAGAACACCTACGTTGTTACGCTATAGAAAAACAAAAAAAATGGCCTCAGTGGTTGCATCTCTCCGAATGGTGGTATAATTCTACTTATCATGCATTAGCAAAATGACTCCATTCCAAGATTTGTATGGGTACGAATCTCTAAAATGGAAGGACCTAGGTAGCATCTAGACAAATCTATCTGCTATTAAAAACCAACTAGAAGAAACCCAAAAAATCATCCAAACCCTAAAAGAAAACTTGAATAATGCAAGGAACTGTATGAAGCAACAAGCGGACCGAAATAGAACCGAAAGAGAATTTGAAGTTGGAGAATGGGTATTTTTCAAGCTCCAGCCATACAAGCAATTGTCCTTGAAATAAAAAGGAAAAAATAAATTGGCAACAAAGTTTTATGGACTATATCAGATCAATAAAAAGATCAGCCAAGTTGCATATAGTTTAATCCTTCAAGAGAAAAGTCATTTTCACAACGTCTTCCATGTCTCTTGCCTTAAAATGGCACTGGGCGACCATCAATCAGTTCAAACAACACTTCCATCCCTAGATGATGAAGGAAGGGTCATTTTAGAACCAGAAGGTATCTTATCTACCAGAGAAAGGAAGCTTCGATCTCGTGCAATCAAGGAATACTTGATCAAGTGCAAGGACTTATGAGGAGAAGAAGCTTCTTGGGAGACTGAAGTGTTTCATCAGCAACATCCATTGTTACATATGCTTTGACGATAAAGAATTATTTTAAGAGGAAGGAAATGTTATATAAAAAACTAGTTAGTTTATAAGTTATTAGGCAAAGGGCATGATCAAAGATCATGCCCGTTCACTAAGAGGCACCCAAGGCAGTATATAGCTAGGGCCTCCCACAAAATGTAAACATCATTTATTCAATTACTAATAAAATATATATCATGGCTGTCATTTGTTAAATCCGTGTGTTCCATTCCATGATGTACTTATTTGATTTATGAAGTATATATGCAACATTTCTCAACAAAAAATAAGAGAGGGAGACCTTCTAAGTGACGAAATAGTACTTCAAACTATGTCAATGGGACTCGGAGGAAAACATTTGACAACAACAATAAGGAGTGCCTAGAGCATCTATCAACCAGTTCAAAAATCTAAGAAGAATGAAAGAAGAATAGATAATAAAATATAAAATGAAGGGAACCCAAAAGAGTATCCCTAGAAAGTGGAATTGATAATAGATAATACTTGAGAGAGAAAATCCTCCAAGTCATGACTAGTCCTCTCGAAAGAAAAGACTATGGAGGCGAGGAAGAGCAACATCCTTACTAGCATTTGAAGCAAAGAGGATCACCATCCACTACCATAAATGTGTCAATGTTGACACGGTTACCCCTTGGTTTGTGAAAGAAATCACAAGGCTAATTGAAGGTCTAAAGGATTTTCAGCTACTTTCATAAGGTGAATGAAAAAAATATGCAAAAGGGCATATGACTGTTATGGTTCTCAATTGAATTTAAGCAACACGAATGGGTAAAATGTGCATAAAGAAGGTTACATGGGCTATGTTTCAAAAGTAACTTTGCAACAGAACTTGCAGAGTTTTATGGCATTCAAAACATATAATTGGAGGCAGTTTGAAACTTTGATGCCATAGAAAAATTCAAACAAAGACTTTCTTAATGTGGTCACAAATGTTCTATGTACTTCGATAGTTTGTTTCGAGGTAGAGAATGATAATGTCCATATCAAACCAGATTTAATACAATTCATATATTGTTAGACTTCTAGGTTTTGAAAATTTCATTGACGCCCTTTGCTAGTCCAACAAACTTGTCATGCACAAATTATTCTTCTATATTCATGGAACCAATCAATGTTCCCAAAAAACAATTGACATTGATCCATTACAAGATGCCATCATATCATCTCAAACCTTTGAATATCATTGCTCACATTCAAGAATCATTAACTTATGAAACTGAGAAAAAAGGCTTCAGGGGAATGTTGTCCTTTAGAGGCCTCATGCTACACCAATTGGAGTCCAAGTATGACACTATCATTAATGCTATCTAGGGCATTGAACTGTAAAATGAGGAATCAATGGAGAAATATAGAAAGGCATAGGAACTAGTATTGAAAAATGATGTTGGTATTCTAACACCCAAGGAAGAAAACCAGGCCAGGGAACCAAGAAACACTTCCACAACTCCAATTGATGTGGATTCAAGCTGTTGTAGCAAACTATTGAAGAGATAAAATGTCAAATATTTTTTAAGTAAACTCCAACTAGGAACCAAGTGAAGATAATTTATGTTATCATTATATATGAAAATGGCCTCAAGTGATTTCTAACTAGCAACCTATGTCCTTTCCACATCTACCTTTCCCTCTTTGCAAGATGCAGAGTACCTCAATAGTACATAATTTTATTGCTCCAACATTTCAATGCCACTATGTCTTAAAGTTTTATGCAAAGATATTTTCCTTGTCAGAAGAAAATGTTTCATATTAAGGCTCTATTCTAAGCCTCTAGATGTTGCAGTTAGAAATAATCAGGCTTTAGGGCACTGGAAACAACATGAGAATCTGCCCAGTAGTTGCTGGTTGCAATTTTTGATATGCTGAGAGCTTTGAACTTTGATGCAAGAAGAGGATGTGGACATTTCTATGCATAATGTCCTTGTTGGAATTATGATACAGGTGTTGTCCTTGATGGCAACTCACTCAGAGGTATGATACAGGTGGCAACTCAATCAGATGACAGATCATAGTACAGCGGGTCAAGAGAGAGGTATACACGGGTTAACCATGATGAAAATGTGTATACACGTGGATGAGCAAAACAGAAGACGTGTATACGTACACACGCAAGTTCACAAAAGGAAAGGTGCGTACTTGTCGGAAAACTAAATTTTGGTCCGTGGTATTTGGTCCATGGTATATTGGTATTGGTCCATGGTATTTGTTCCGAAGTGTTGACCGCAGGTATTGGTCCTACATGGTTTTGGACCATGGTATTGAGAGAGGCCTAAATCTATATAAGGAAAAGATCATTAGGCCAAGAGGGCAAGTGTGCACAGATTGAATATCTGATAAAGTGTGAGATCCAATATGCTGGTAATGGGTTAGTGATGCTTTGCTTGATCTAAACCAAGGATGCACCCATGTGGATGATGATGAACGATGGATCGGGATCTTGAGGCTTGGAATGTTTATCAGTATATGGTTTGATTATGGATAGACTAGATCTGAATTATTGTCGCATGTTTTATTGTATACATGTTATGATCTGGGTATGACTGATGCCTGGAACAGCTGCAAAGTTATGAGTAAATATTTACAGATCTGTACACGGGTTGGCTTTGGTGAAAGCATGTATGTACGCGGTTTTAGTTCTTCATAGTAGCGTATACATTATGAGATATGATATTTGAAGTTACAGTTGGATTTGATTATTGTTATAGAGTTCTATTGTCTGTTCTATGTTCTGGTGACTGAGTTGTTGACAAGGTTTCAGTGTTTCAGTATTGGGTGATTCAGAGATTGATGATGTAGGTGTACTGATGGGTGTATTGCAGTGATGATCAATTTTGTGCTTCAATGTTGTTGATGGGTCCAGTATGAAAATTGGATGAAATGTGGCCTTTAGATTATGGTGTTATGCTTTAGGAGTATCCAGTCTGAAAATGTATGAAACGTGGTCCCTGGAGGAAGAAAGAAGACAGTAGGCCGGCATCTACGTACTGGTAAACGTATCAGCCAGTACAAGAGCTAGGGGGTTGGAGCTCCCTTCCAGTAGTAACTGGAAAAAAGAGAAGGTTGTAGCCTTCTGCAGGTAGAAGCCTGCATACTAGTATAAGACTACACCAGTGCATTGTAAAAGAAGTTTCTTATTAAAGGAAGATAGAGATTAATTGCAGCAGGTGGTTTTCACCCACATTGGGTTTCCACCTTATATCATGGTGTTCATGTGTGCTTCTTGTGTGTGATGATCTATTCTATTTTATTGCTCCTGTTTACTGTTCATATGGTTAATAATGTTTTGATACACTCCTTAAGGATCAACTAACCGAATCATAAGTTTACTGGATATATGCTTGTTGCATTACACGCAGTTGCGTATACGCGTGGTTTGCCTTAATTGAAGTAGCATATATGAATCTTCATATGGAAATGAAAAAGTTATATTGATTTGATAATACTGATTCACCCCCCCGCTCTCAGTGTTATTTCCAACAATTGGTATTAGAGCAGGTCCTTCGGCAGAAGCTTGATCGCTTGAAGGAGATCTGTAGAACAATGGGAAAGAAAGCGCTTCAAAAGAAGAAGACACCTCAAAGGAACAATGACAGCCTACCGTTGAGTGGAAGCAAGTATTCAGATCCTGAATCACCTCAGATTCGAAGATGGACA
Source organism: Pinus taeda (assembly GCA_000404065.3). NCBI lineage: Eukaryota > Viridiplantae > Streptophyta > Pinopsida > Pinales > Pinaceae > Pinus > Pinus taeda. Next base: position 13,559 of record APFE030591072.1, read on the forward strand.
AGAAAATGAAGCATCAGATAAAATCATCGATCAACAAGATCTACCTAGCAAAAGGGAGAGTGCCCTCAAAGAAGAAATTATTAGCTTAAAAGCTCAACTGGAATGTCCCTTCAGAGTTTGTCAAATGCTACAGGAGCTGAATGAAGAAAAAGAAAAGGAGATTCTCAAACTAAGGCAACAAATGGAAGAAGGAAGAAAGTCTGAGGAAATTTTGAAGAAGCAATGTCTGGAAAGGGAAGAACAACATCAGGCTTAGGTAAATATCTTGAAAGGTGAATTAGAAGAAAAGGATAAACTATTACGATTTCAAGACAGCACTAAGATTTTGGATGATATTCTTATTAGTCAAAGGTCACCTGCTATCAAAACTGGTCTTGTTTTTTATGAATCTATTGAAGGTGAATCTAGATCACAAGGTGAGGCAAGGAACTCTAATGGGAACTCTAAAATTCTCAACAAAGAGATGAGAAGACAACCCCGTCAACAACCAAGGAAAGAAATTCCTCAAAGAATATCTTTTGCTCCTAACTGTGGAAGTGATAGATGATTATTTCCTCCGATGAATAATATTGAATGTTATGTATGTCATAATCTTGGACATGTTGTAGCCAGATGCAGAAGTAGAATGTTTCAAGACCATCACATAGAAAGATCATCATGTTCCAGTTACTTTAAGGGATATTGTTTTTCTTGCAATATGTTTGGTCACAAAGCCATTGACTGCTACAGAAGGAATATGAACACATGTAAGATGTTATGCATGTAAGAAGCTTAAACACATAGCAAAGGAATGCAGGAGAAGATTGTGGACACCATACCAAAAGGAGAAAACATCATCACCGTTGAAGATATGGAAGAGAAAGGAAGTACAGCTAGAAAGATGAGGCATAGCAGACATGACAAACTCAGAGGAAGCTGAAAGTGTGGAAGATCAGTGTTCTAAAACTCATACGCAAGTTTCATGAAGACAAGTCACGTATATACGCGAGTTAGACGCTGCACAATTGCGTATATGATGTTCTGAAGAAAGGAAACAATACAGCAGTCTGATACAGTTCAGTCACTATTTGATGATGGCATGGTACAAGTTTAGGGGGATCATATACTTCAAATAATGCATTGTTGTCATTATGGTTAGGAGTCTTTGGTGATGATGCTTATGTGGCTAAATGATACATCTTGTTGTTTGATCAAGAGAATGGTATTGCAAGTTACAAAACTGGATGATGATGCTTATGGTGTAGATCATATATGGTGTATGATAGCTACTAATGACTATCATGGTCTTGATTAGATTGTTGGTCTTTGATTTGTAACCCCACTATGCATGGGATGGATGATGTAATGTTTCTTATTTTTAAGTCATGTATAAAATTTTGGTATATCCCCACTTGGTTGGGTGGATGAAGCAAAAATGGTGTATTCCCACTTGGTTGGGAGATTAATATATGTATAGAGTCATGTTATTCTTGTGTAGACCTTGCATGTGCTTAGGGGGAGCATGGACGGATTGGTACATCTTGGCATGTACAAAGGGGGAGCTCAATCAGAAACTTCAGCATGTACTCAGGGGGAGCATGGACAGCAGAATGTATATCAAAGAAGAGAATATCTTGGTCCGCCATTTGCCCTTCATGTCAAAGGGGGAGAGTGACTTGGTGTGGTGGTTTCCATCAAGTCCAAAGGGGGAGATAGTTAGCATTATGATATAGGTGTTGTCCTTGATGGAAACTCACTCAAAGGTATCATACAAGTGGCAACTCAATCAGATGACAGATCATAGTACAACAGGTCAAGAGAAAGGTGTATGCAGGTTAACCATGATGAAAATCTGTATACATGCAGATGAGCAGAACAGAAGACGTGTATATGTACACACGTAAGTACACAGAAGGAAAGGCGCGTACATGTTGGAAAACTAAGTTTTGGTCTGTGGTATTTGGTCCATGGTATATTGGTATTGGTCCATGGTATTTGGTCTGAAATGTTGACCCCAGGTATTGGTCCTACATGGTTTTGGACTATGGTATTGAGAGAGGCTTAAACCTATATAAGGGAAAGATCATTAGGCCAAGAGGGAAAGTGTGCAAGGATTGAATATTTGATAAAGTGTGAGATCCAGAATGCTGGTAATGGGTTGGTGATGCTTTGCTTGATCTGAACCAAGGATGCACCCATGTGGATGATGATGAACGATGGATCGGAATGTTTATCAGTATATGGTTTGATTATGGATAGACTAGATTTGAATTATTGTCACATGTTTTACTGTATGCATGTTATGATCTAGGTATGACTAATGTCTGGAACAACTACAAAGTTATGAGTAAATATTTGCAGATCTGTACGTGGGTTGGCTTTGGTGAAAGTGCGTATATACATGGTTTTAGTTCTTCATAGTAGCGTATACATTATGAGATATGATATTTGAAGTTACAGTTGGATTTGATTATTGTTGCAGAGTTCTGTTGTCTATTCTATGTTTTGGTGACTGAGTTGTTGACAGGGTTTCAGTGTTTCAGTATTGGGTGATTCAGAGATTGATGATGCAGGTGTAGTGATGGGTGTATTGCAGTGATGATTAATTTTATGCTTCAATGTTGTTGATGGGTCTAGTATGAAAATTGGATGAAATGTGGCCTTCAGATTATGGTGTTATGCTTCAGGAGTATCTAGTCTGAAAATGTATGAAACGTGGTCCCTGGAGGAAGAAAGAAGACAGTAGGCCGACACATATGTATTGGTAAACATATCAGCCAGTACAAGAGCCAGGGGGTTGGAGCTCCCTTCCAGTAGCAACTGGAAAACGAGAGAAGGTTGTAGCCTTCGATAGGTAGAAGCCTGGGTATTGGTATAAGACTGCACCAGTGCATTGTAAAAGAAGTTTCTTATTAAATGAAGATAGAGATGAATTGCAGTAGGTGGTTTTAACCCACATTGGGGTTTCCACCTTATATCATGGTGTTCATGTGTGCTTCTTGTGTGTGATGATCTGTTCTATTTTATTGCTCCTATTTACTATTCATATGGTTAATAATGTTCTGATGCACTCATTAAGGATCAACTAACTGAATCATAAGTTTACTGGATATACGCTTCTTGCATTACACACAGTTGCATATACACGTGATTTGCCTTAACTGAAGTAGCGTATATGAATCTTAATATGGAAATGAAAAAGTTATATTGATTTGATAATACTGATTTACCCCCCCCCCCCCCCCCTCTCAGTATTATTTCCAACAGTCCTTAGAATTTTTTAATCTTTCCAAAGAAGGAAAACAAAAAAGATTTCTACTAGTGAATTGGAATTAAGACATGCACAATTCCATATCTGCAAGATCTAATATCTTCGAGTCTAGACCCTGGCTTCAACTTCCCACTCTCTCAATAGTGATAACACAAGTAGTTTCTATTTCCAATTCATATTGACAGTTCAAAATTTTATACATGGAGTCAAAGTGAGAACACATAGGAGAAGTTGTTTGAAGACAAGGTCAATGCCTCTGTTTCTGAACATGGACATCCAAAGCATTCTGGGAAATAGACTATGGGAAAATCAACACAAGGTATGATGGGGTTTGAACAAGTGTACAACTTTTGGAAAGAAAAATTTAGAACAATCATCATAATGGAGCATTCACCTACAATACCTGTGGAGCTATAAAAAGGGTCTCTTTCACCTCTAGTTACCTCACATTAATATGTCAATCCAGGAACGTCTGGTTATTTCAAAGAGTGTCTCAGTCTAAGGCTTAGCACTTGTCAGAGTAATGCTTGTAGTACAGCTGTTTAAAAGCTACAAAAGTAAATCAATGCTGTTACACTGAATTTTGTCGCCTTGACTATCTGCAGTTATATGGCCCCATCAATAGCCATATTGTCCTCTTTGTCAAGCCCCATACCTCTGCTCTTCATGTCAAAACTTCAAAAGAGAGAAAGTCACTTAAAAACATG
>APFE030591072.1:23504-41193 GCA_000404065.3 Pinus taeda
GATACATTGGCCTCCGCCCGTCAACGCGGTTATTTGATTAACAGTCGCGATGATTCATTTAACTTAGGCAAAGAGGGTTTTTTAGCCATTTTGAGGAGCATGAGTATAGGTGAATGTGGTTTCACAACACAGTAGGGAGACTGGCATGATGGCAGTGACATTTTACTGTGTAACAACGCTCTTAGTTTAATAAGTGAGTACCGAGTGAATAATGAGAAAATTTTCACGTAGAAGATGCAGGCCCTCAAGGAAAGGGATACGATCTAGGTGTAGAGCACCGAGTTGGCAGTCGCAATTGCAGAGGCATGTTGGATAGTACCGAAGTTGAACATACCTGAGGACGCACAAACAGAGGCCAAGGTCCGTAAGATGGATGCAGGCATCCGCGATGAAAAAGCAGAGGTAGAAAGAGTTCAATTTGAACTCAACATTAAAATCACGGAATTGGAGCTTAAGTCACAACCTTCCACTCTACCTGAAGTCAGGCAACAACGCTGAGCCACCATCATTGGCTACACAAATTTATTTGAACAAGTGATGGAGTTGGTGATGACCCTACAATAATACTCCAACTTGCAGAGGTTGTGTTATGCCCCTATACCAATAGGTGTCATATATCATGATTGACTTGATGAGCTATGTAATATGTTCATACCTTTACTTGTTGCAAAGGTTTTCCATATTTTCAAAAAAAAAAATCAAAAATAAAAAAATGTAAAGAGGGTACACCCTAAAAGAAAAATCAAAGGGTAAAAAGAATAAAGATGGTAAAAAAATGTTAGAAAATGAACCCCAACAAAAGAAAGACCAGGAAAGTGTGCAAGTCTAAATGCCACTACTTTTTCATTTTGTGTAATAAACAATTGTGTGCAGCTTGTCATTTGAGCCACAATTCATGAATAGTCAAACAATTTAAACTTGGCTAGTTCATATTTCAATTTCATGTTGTAAAAATAGAGAATAAATATCTGACCAAACAGTGTAATCTTGGCAAATAAGTAGATAGGTAGAGTGAAAAAGGAGCTCAACAGTTTAATTTGAGCCCTTGGATGTAATAAATGTAGACTTAGATAGGATTTGCCATGTAAAAGAAAAGAAAATTTTGATAAGGGTTTGCCAGTCTAAGTGCACCCGAATAAAGAAGTGAAAGATGTTAGGTTAAAATAGGTAGGGTAGGTAGATGTTGGTTGCAGAATCATATATGATGAATGATAACTCTAACTGTGTTAATCTCTTACTTTCATCACAAAGCCAAGGCATACATTATATTGAAAACATCTCAAGCAAAGTCAAAATAATTAACTTCCCCACTCATTTTCCCTAAATTTTCACTAATTTCCCCTAAAGTACTAAGGTATTTGCTAAGGCTCAGAGCATTTCTCTGACTTCTGGAGGGACCGGATCCTCGACCCAATAATTTATAAAGCCTAAGTACTTAAAACCATTCATAAATCATTCATTCCTCTTCATAAGTCTTTTCCTAAGTAAAATCCTATTTTACTTAAGAAAATTACAAAAAAATTCATAAAAAACCCTTTTTCACTTTAAGCCTAAGTTAAATACACACAACAAATGTTTTTATACTTAGCTCTTTTCGTTCATTATCATATTAACTATTAACATATTATTATATAAATCCCTTGTAAAACTTTACCCTCTCCCGTATTATTGTAAACTATATAAATCCCCGAAATATTACATATCCCGCTCTTTGGTTAAATTATAACCATAATACATCCTTAATTGAATTAATTAGTTAAATAGTAACTAATTAACAGCCCTTAATTGCCCACCACATTCATAAAGGATTAATTAACCCTCACGGTTAATTAAATGCCTCGCCATCCAATCCCGTAAACCCCGATATAATTAATTGATATTTAAATGTATTGGGCCCGCCTCTATTATAACCCCGTCATTTCATATCCCCCAACAACCATCCGATCAGGTCCTCAAGATCTGTCAGCCTTTATGCATATCGTGCAACCCTTTGTAACCGCACGTTAGTGTGTGATCACCAAGTGGTTTCCTGAACAGTACCCCGCCACACGTAAAATTATCTATGGAATCACTGGCTCGAGGTCTATTACCACCTGTCCCCATAAGCGGTGCGATATGAAACTGCGTACTGCCTCCCCACAAAATAACAAAACGTCATGTCGTTTGTCATTAATGTCACCTGTCCAAAATCCTAAACCCCGCCAATCTTTGAATTTTGCAAATAAAACAAAAAACAAAATCATTTTCATTGTTTTGTTCGGTAAACCTGTGCGCCCATGCAAAAGAACGTCGAGGTCCACCAGTCAAGTTTTCAATTGCCAACCTGCTCCCAAACCTTGTAGACAACGTCGCCCAGAACTCTCCAGCCGCACCAGTACCTTCATTTCATTGTTCATCCCCCAAAAAAGAGGTATTTATCAAATTCCCAACAAAAACCCTGCAAATATTAGTTTTCCATTGAAAATTGACGAAAAAGGACCAAATTTATAATAATTCAGTCATTATTTTCGTCATTTAAGTCCCCCATAGCCTCTGTGTTTCCCATTTCAAAAATAAAACCACAATTTCCTTTTGAATCCACAAGAACTAGAAATGGAAACCCCGATGGCTTTGAATGTTGCACCCATTAATGCCCCTCATCGAGATTTAGACTATCTGCCTTTGGCAGATAAGGACTTCCAAATAAAAGACCTTACCATTGATAAAAATCACCTCAAAGTCTTTTGCCAAAGTAGAGATAACTACCTAAATGGCTCTGATGTCCTAGGACTGTGGCAATCCAATCTTCCCATATACTTTCTACCCTTAGTCCATGTTTTCTGTGATATAATTCATCAATGCCATGCCAATTATGACCCTAACCATAGAGCAGTTATGTCTCCCAGCGAAACAATCCTCTTCCCAATAACTGCTGAATCAATCAATGAGATGTTGCAATTCCCCCCAGTCAAGCTCTCACTCCCATTTCCATTGGAGATTTACTTGAGAAATCAACTAAATTATCCTAATCAGAACTTAATCGCCTCTGTCAAACTTTCTTATTACAGAAACATCAGCCTAAGGGCCCACCTCCTTATATGCAAACTTTCTTCATAGATATGGGAAGACTCATAGTTGATATGATATCTTTAGTTATGGGATTCAACACTAGTGAGTTTGTCGATGAGTTAACCTTAGTGTTGTTGTCAATCTTTACTCTTGGACAACCCCTTGCTATTAAGTATGATTTTTCCTCCTTTATTTCTAATAAAATTCATGACCAGTTCATGAGATTGGAGAATGAAAGGGTTTTCAAGTATACCACCTTCATATATCATCTCATGCTTTATTATCAGTAAGAAAATTTCACTTTCCTTGTCATGAAACTTGATACCAAGGGCAATCTAAGGTTCGTTATCTTTTGGACTTCCATCTTCCATGAATCCTTTGATTCCCCTTACTCCTATAATGAGTTCATTGATCAGTTTTTTCATTAGCAACCACCTTATTGACAGGGATTTCCCCTCCCAGGAATAGTGGTGACATCAAGAGGATCCTTCAGCTCTCCAAGCAGTACAGAATATGTGACTGGTATTTATACTAGAATTATACAGAAATCAGGATATATGGGTGTGAGCTTTTCCCTTTCAAGTTACCAAAATACGTTCCAATGAGACTGTTTGCATTGGAATATTTCAGAGAAATGATAAATTTAGACTTGGTTCATTTTCACAAAGCCAAAAATAAAGCACAACTCAGAATCAAGAATCAATTAGGCCCTTTCATCTGCAACACTAGGAAAGCATGGAAAGAAGCAGAGAGAATTTTAGAAGATTACGTTAAATTACACAAAAGTTTTGGTTGGGTTCCATATGACCCTCATATCTTTATTTGTGTGATAGAAGAATGAAGAATAGGCTATCACCATATTTACACCATAGAATCCTAGAGATTGAACAATTTTCCAACATGGCTGAATTGAGGGAAGGGACCTTAGTGGAAACTAATAGTGAGCTGGTCAAAATAGAAAATGTAATGAAAGATCTTGAAAAGACTCTTGACCTAGATTCTTTTGGACAGGTGCAATTTGAAACTTCTCAGAAGTCAACATCAGGGATAAGTGCCTCAACAGTTGGGAACTCTCAAAGGCACTCATAGCAGACTGATACACCACTTACAGGGACTTCCAAAGGTAAAGAAACAAAGACAAGCACTCAGGCTACAGAATAGTCAATAATGTCTAAAAAGCCTGAAACTTCTAAGGAATAGGCCCACGTGAACACTCCTCCAACTCAAGTCAATGTGGGAGAACCCCCAATATTGCATACTCCTCTGAATGAGGAAAATAAAAAAAAGAGAGATAGGGAAGTAGCTACACCTACCAGTAGACCCTTAGAACAGCCTGGTGCTACTAGGCATAGGCTAAATCCTCCTTTAAAAAAGGAATTTTTTGAAGAGACTATTGATAGTCAAAGAAAAGAAGGTGTTGATAGTCATCAAACTTTCCCAGTAGGTGGAACATCTACTAGGTCACAGAGATAGGAGCTGGAGAGACAACAAAGTGTAGAAGTATCGTCTTTTAGGCCACCAGGAAAAGACGGTCTAGATATCAAAAAGAAGTTTAAAGAAATAAAAGTCAGAAATGAGCCATTGAGGATCCAGGTCTACAATCAGTATTTGAAAATGGCTCCCACTAATCAAAATAGGTTGATGTCAGCCTATGACATCAAAGAAGGGAAAATGATAATGAGTTTTTTCAAACCTAAAGAGCAACAGCCTCAATCAGCAACTTATTACCTCAAAACCAATTTTGAGGTCATGGCAAAGGACATTCATCCCTTGGACCAAATTGAGTTACACAAACAAACAGGGGAGATGGTCTATTCTACATTGACTGGTAAGGCCATGATGGCCTAAAGACTGGAAATTTATTTGAATAATACAACTGCCCAATTACAGCTGGAGAAAGCCTCCTCACAGGCTAAAGACAATAGAATAATTTTTTTATAAGAATTTCTCATTGGGTTGGATCATGATCCGAAAGATGTGAAGGCTACAGAAGCCTTAATTAAAAAGAAAGATGAAGACATAGCTGCCTTATGAAAGCAGCTAAAGTGGCCTCCTTCAAGGCATCCACAAACTACTGAGGTCATACAACAAAGGTTTGAAGAAGAGCTGATGAACTTAGTCCTAAAACTTAAAGAACAGCTGAAGGAGACTGAACAAGAACTAGAAAAATCGTTGAAGGACAAGCAGGGAGAGTCAACCTCTCGGCCTCCCAATGTAATACTAGTGGTTTCCACTGCAGTCCCTTCAACCCTTGGAACAGCTCTGGCACCGAACATTCCATTGGTCACAGCAGAAGCAATAGAAGGAACAACACAAGCAGGGATTTCAAATCTAAGTACAGATGAACTAATAAAATCAATGGAGGAGATGAAACTCCAAGTTCCAGAGTTATAAAAGGTAAAAGAACAATATTCTACCTTAGAATAGAGATATGATCTTTCAAAGATAAATTCTGCAGAAAAGGTGAGGGAAATTAAAGGATTAGAACAAAAGTTGAAATCACTAGAAAAAGACCTCACATTTGACAAGCCCTTGGTAGACATTAAGAAGATTCTTTGGACCAACATCACTGAGTCAATAAATGATGTTTGGCCATCAATACAAATAATTTTTGAGCATATTGATTTGGTAAAGGTAGCCCTAGAAGAAATTCAGAGGACAAAAGAAGAATTAGGAAGGATGCCTAAGGAAGCCACCAAGCTCATAAATTTTTTGAATAGCAAGAATAAGTACCAGCTTCAAGAACTGGGCATTGAAGACAGAACGAGGACTATTCTAGAAGTCAAGAAGGTATTAACTAAAAGGTCTCTGATGCAAAATTTGGAAAGAAGATGCCAAAACATGCAGGAGAAAATTAATGCTTTTATGGAGAAATTTGGTATTTTGCATAACAAAGGGCTATCCAGTCCTTTAGTTATAAATGATAAATTGATGAGACACATAGATTATGTTGACAAACTGGATCAATATGCAAATAACCAAGCAAGTTCATCAACCAGCACATCAGCACCAAAGGCACTGCCTACGGGCAAAGTTCTCTATGACAATCTGGAAAACCTCTTCTATATTGAACATGAGTTAAAGCATTTGTTTCCAGTTCAGCCTACCTTTTTCAAGTACACTGAGACTGATGAAATCCTCAGGAAACTTCAAAGGACTAGAATACCATAGCAAAAATGGTGGGAAGAAATGCTAGAAATTTTGTAATTTGTCCTTGGTAAAAAGTAAATCTTGGTTATTTACTACAGTCAATGATGGTAAAGAGGATAAACAGAGATCAAATAGGTAAAGAGTATCAGAGCAGGTCAAAGTGTATCAATGAGAAAGTAAAAAGTAGAACAGCCAACACTAATTTATGAAGAAGACAGCAAGATGCCAAATCATAGGGCCTGACTCCAGCACACTCCCAAGAATAGGGACAACAAACCATCAGTTTGTCTCTATCTGCTAGCTACGAGACCATCTGTCTCTATTTTCATGTAACATATAGTTAGTCATCCCAGAATATATCTCACTTTGTTATGAGATATTTTATTGTAAAGCTTTTATATAAACACTTCCTCATTTAAAGTATTGAGGGGGGATTCTTAGACTTTGCTGTAAAACTGATTACTTTGGAATAAAGTGCTGTTGGACAAATTTTGCATGGCTAGCTGGATGAAGAATTAATGAAAAGGACTTTTCACAGGATTCATGTGTCAAACACTGGACAAATAAGTATTTTATATCTCATGTGGTATTGTTTTCTTGTTTATTATATCAATTATGTTTCAGATCTAAATATTAAAACGAAAAAGAATAATTCAGAAAGTGCTTAAGTGCAATCTGTCTTCAATCGCTTTTATTCTAAATGTTTTCTTCTAAACTAGCATAAACAGTGAAGTCTTAATTGATCATGTTTCCTAGTTTACTCGTTTTGATCATTAGTAAAGAATTCTTAACTGCCTTTCATCCCTTTTAAGTCCATCCCATCTTTTCAAGTCTCTATTTGCTCCTTGTTTAGCTATCTTGCCGTGTGAAGCCATCCTTTGTTGAGAAACCAAATCTAGTTGAGTCATCTTATTTGACTCCATTAGCCCAATGGCCTAAACTATTTAGTTCTACCCCTCTGCTACTAAATTTCACCACCAAACACAATCAAAACCCTAAGCTTTCATAACTAGCCTAATATCTTTCAAAACCAAGCTAAACCTTAAAGAGAGAGCCCTCTCTGGATACAGATTGGCTAGACTCTGTACCTAAAAGTTGGTTTGTGGTTACCTCAGACCCCTTTCCCCCTTTTTACAACTTGTTGGAAAATCTGAATGATAACAGGTTGAATACAAAGATCTGCGAGCTTTAGCAGTGATATGAAAAAGTAAGGGCAATGACATGCTCAATTACTACAGTGCAACGCCTTGCCAAGTTGCAAGAGGGGAAGAAACCCCTCGCACAGGTGGAAGAAGCGCAGAAAAAAGAAGCAGTGCTTAAGGCTAGGTTGGGTCATTGGTTGGAAGAAGCCTACCAAATCTCCACCAACATTCAGGAAAAGTTGACAAACTTGTAGCTCACACAGTAGAAGATCAAGCTAGTTGGTGAAGGACTCGCTACAGAGCAGTTGGACGAACAAGTGAGGCAGGCAGCCACGCAGACCACATCTTAAGTAGAAGTTGTGCAGGTGGAGCTGGGGGATCTTCGCAGCATGTTCATCGTGCCAGCTGAGTGACTCGAGGGCTAGTCATGACCTTTGTGTTGGGGGGCTATTGGGATGGGGTCCCTTGGGTTAGTTTTGGGGCAAAAGCCCAAATTTTGATGTAAAAATATGTAAAGTCTCTGCAAATTGTGCATGTGAAGCGTGCAATTAGTTAGGAGTCAAAAAATGTTTCACCCTCGTTCATGAAAATTTGAGTTGGTTTTTAGATCTACCCATGTTCACCGGACCATGGGATTGTATAAATAGGTGTGTCTTAGAGAATCTAATAGAAATAGAGGTCTTTTGTTTATGGATGTGAGCGAAGAAGTCTAGTGTAGAGGAGTAAGTCTTAGAGGGGAAAAGTCTTTGCAGCTGAGTGCGGAAGCCTAAAGTAGTGTCCTCAACTAAGTGCATGGACCCCTTTAGCTGAGTGCGCAGGGAAGTTTTGAGTCTGCAACCTTATATCGAAGATCAATAATGAAGGCAGTTGCAGAAATTCTTGTGTTTTCTCTCTTTACTTCTGTTAGCATCCAACCCTAACCCCCTTATTTATGTAATAGGGTCGAGTAATAGTTATAGTTAGTTAAAGAGTCAATAAAGCCAATATTAATAATTGTAAGTGGTTGAGTCACATTTAAAGAAGGGACCACAGTTAGTTGAAAATGGGCCATGTTATTAGATAGATGGTAATCATAAGAACCATGGTACTGACCCATGGTATTGCATGTATGAATCCTATATAAAGGATAGAGACTCCCCATTGAGGAGTGTTGTGTCTTATTTTGCAATCGAGCCCTGCTCTATTAGAGGTTGTCCCCTCGAAGAGGTAAGTGAACATTTCTTTCCTTTTTGAATAATAAAATACATGTTGTTATTTCTCATTGTTATGTGTTTTGGGTTATATTTCTTCGCATATTTGGTATTCTAGTATCTTCTCGCAGGTTAAGATAATAACAAGTGGTATGGGATCACTTTCCAGGGCTGGTGGGATCTCCATTTTTAGCAGAATTTTTTTTTGGCTAGAGAAGTGTTCTCGCGTCTTTAAACCATGGGATCTGTCATTGAGCACATAAACATGCGGATTTGGGGAGGCATGCATGTAGGAAATACAAGAGGTGGTCACACTTGTTGGACTCCCTTGTAACCCTTGTGGGTACCCCTTTGAGTATTAGCGCATTAGATAGAACCACACATAGACTGTCTTCCAAGCACCCTCTGGGTATATCGAAAGCCCCGTAGGCTCACCTGAAACCTCACCATAGATAAACTGTCGGCCATCTTGCTGCTATAATACACCAAGAACAACACTCGGGGAGATTACTCGTGCATACAATAGGGTAGTCAGGTAGTATGGCTAAGGGTACTGTTGATCTTCCTCAGTTAGTGCCCTAAAATATTGGGCCGGGTTTTGTTGTTGGACCCTTATGTATATTGCGATCTGTAGCACCTGAAACTCCTTGAGAGCATAGTTCCCTTGTCTCTCTATATATCGCACATCATCTTATTTTCTAGATCAGATCTAGCAGGTTGGGTTCTGTCGCAGCTGCAGCAATCAGATCCACCATTTAGATCCAGCAGCAGGGGTTTGATCACTACCACATTCCTAATCATACTCTGTAGTTGAGGGTTTCGTCGACAGATCTGACTATTTGTGTAGGGAGGCTTGTGGCTCCTACACCTTGGAGTGATTCTCATAGGACATTGGGTAGAATTAACTTTTATGGGAATCATTTACTGTAGTATTCCTAAGTGAGGAGTAAAACTCCTTTCAGAGTAAAAAAAGAAAAAAGTTTGAGACCATTCCGGGACACTTATAGGAGACTTAGCCCATAAGAATCAGGTCGACAGGATGAGTAAGGTGGTACCATTCACTTGTCAGCGTCAAAATTTCGGGTGGTCCCAATTTTTTTTCACAGTAATGACAAGTGCACCGAAGCTGTGCATGGTACAAACCAAAGCTCAAGCTATGGCCAATGAGAAGATAGACACCCTTGAACAAAATTTGGAGGAATTAACGAAGAAGATCCAGTCCTTAAATGACACAATCACAAGGGCAAGCTGGGGGTACAATCGGAGGCATGTGCTTTTAATGAAAACCATGAGGGTGAATCTAGCCATTCTCTTCACTTCTATGGAAACCACCAATAGTACCATCCTCGACCACTGAAGCTAGACATGTATAAATTTGATGGCTCTCATCCGGCCATATGGCTATAAAAAATGGAGCAATATTTCACACTGAATCACATCAGAGATGATGAGACTAAGCTAAGTGTGGGAAGCCTTTATTTGGACCAAGAAAGATGGCAATGGTGGCAGTGGCATCAACAATGCTATGCAAGGCCAATGACTTGGCAGATATTCTCAAAAGCCATTTTTGATCACTTGGACTATGGATCTAACTTTTTGGGTCATCTTACTAAGCTCCGACAGACAGGAACAATGCAAGAATATATTAAAGCCTTTGAAGCATTAGCCTTCCGCACAGGAAGTCTAGTAGATGAACTCTATTGGAATGTTTTATCAATGCTCTGAAAGACACAATACAAGCCCACGTTTGGATGCACCATCTAGTCACATGCCTGGCAGCTTGCACGACAGCTCGTGAAGTAGAATGTGCGTTAGCAGCCTAGTTAACTCGTCCAAATTTCATAGCCAAGCGACGCCCACCCAGGCTCCGAGCACTACCCAAACACTTAAGGTTCAAAAGGTGTCACCAGTGGAAATGGAAGAAAGAAGAAAGCAAGGATTGTGTTACTACTATGATGACAAATACTCCCCGAGGCATAAATTCAAGGAACCCAAATTCTTTCAAATTGATGCTACTGATCACAGTTCATATGAGGAAGCTCCACCATTTGAGGGACCAAAGGAGGAAGATGAGGACAAACAACAGGATAATGAGCTCCCAGCTACACCAGAAGAACCAGTTATCTCACTCCATGCTTTGGCAAGCATTTCGTCTCCCCAAACTCTCAAAATCATAGGTTGTATTAAACACTGCCTTGTAGTAGTCTTGATTGATAGTGGGAGTACACATAACTTTATCCATCAAAGGGTCACCGAAGTAGTCCATTGTTTTATCAGAGTAGTCTCTAATTTCTAGGTCTAGATTGCTGATGGGGGGAAAATGAAATGTGATAGTTGCTGCGAAAATGTCAAACTTTAGATCGGCGATTATCACCTAAAGACCCACATGTTTGCCATCAACATGGGTGGGTGTGTCATTGTCTTAGGTGTTGAATGGCTCTGCACACTCAGCCTAATCATAATGGATTTCCAGGAGTTATATATGAGCTTTAAGCAGAATGACCACGCGCATACCCTCCGCGGACTCCAGGCAGGTGCTTCTTCTATCATCAACTTGCATAGGATGGAAAAGTTGTTAAAAACGGGCCACCATGGAGTTATAACCCAATTTAATGCCATCCAGGCCTTCGAGCCCACTTCTCTTCATATTCATCCTGAGATGCAGCAGGTCTTAATCAACCATCTGCAAGTCTTTGACAAGCCTCATGAGCTTCCACCCTTGAGAGGGGAACATGATCATAGCATTACTTTGGTCCTAGGGGCACAACCACAAAATGTGTGCCCATATAGATATCCTTTCGCCCAAAAGAATGAAATTGAAAAAAATCATCAAGGATCTTCTGGAAGCTGGTGTGATTCATCCTAGCATTAGTCCTTATTCATTGCTTGTGGTCATGATGCTCAAGAAATATGGGGAATGGCGTATGTGTCTAGACTTTAGAGCCCTGAACAAGTTGACAGTCAAAGATAAATTTCCCATCCTGGTTGTTGATGATTTGCTGGATGAACTAAATGGGGCTCAATTCTTTACTAAGCTAGACCTTCGCTCAGGCTATCACCAAATTCGTATGAAAGAAGTAGACATTCCAAAGACTACTTTCCGAACTCATGAAGGCCATTATGAATTACTATTCATGCCATTTGGTCTCTGTAATGCCCCATCCACTTTTTAGAGCCTCATGAATCACTTGCTCAAATTTTCCAAGTGCTCTTTTGGCATGAAAGAAGATGAGTATTTGGGCCACATTGTGGGGTGTGAAGGTGTTAGGGTGGATCCCAAAAACGATCCAGGCAATGCAGGATTGACCCCAACCAAAGACCTTGAAGGGTTTGAGAGGATTTTTGGGTCTCACCAGCTACTATCACAAATTTGTCCGCAATTATGGTCACATTGCTAGACCCCTCACTCACCTTCTCAAGAAAAAATCATTCCTTTGGAATGATGAAGCGCAACAGGAATTTATAGCTCTCAAACATGCCATGTGTTCCACTCCCGTATTGGCACTACCCAACTTCACCAAATATTTTGTGATTGAATGTGATGCTTCAGCTACGGGTATTGGGGCTATCTTAATGTAGGAAGGTCGACCCTTGGCCTTCACTAGCCAACAACTAAGTGGGACAAATTTGGGATAATCTACCCATGAGAAGGAGATGATGGCCATCTTACATGCAGTGGATACCTGGTGACCATACTTATTGTAGTGGCATTTCCAAATCCACACAGACCATCAAAGCCCTAAATTTTTTTTGAAGCAATGCCTGTCCTCACCACAACAAAATAAATGTCTAGCCAAAATGTTGGGATATGATTATGATATAATTTACAAGAAAGGGCGTGAAAATGTTGTAGCGGATGCTTTAGCACACCAATTTGAGGAGGAAAGCACCCTGCTAGCAATCTCTCTTCCCATTCCAGAGTGGATTGAAGAGGCTCACAAGGAATGGTTTTCACATCCTTCACTCTCCCAACTCATTAATAAATTGCAGGCAGATCCAAATTCCACAACGGGCTACTCTTGGCAGGATGAGATTCTTCACTACGAGGACAAAGTAGTGCTATCACCAACATCCACCCTCAAAAGTCGCATTTTGGCAGAGTTGCACTCATCTCCCACTGCAGGCCATTCAGGCTTTCAGAAGACTTTTGTTCGCACTCGGCATTCATTCTTTTGGATAGGAATGAAAAGGGACATTCTTACTTTTGTAGTTGAATGTGATTTGTGTCAGCACCACAAAGGAGAAACAGTCAAATCCCCAAGCAGTTTACAACCATTTCCCATCCTTGCCTCAATATAGATAGAGGCTTCTATGGATTTCATTAATGGTCTTCTGAAGTCAGGCAAAAGTCAGTCATCATGGTGGTTGTGGACAGACTTTCTAAGTATGCTCATTTTTACGCCCTACCCCACCCTTTTACACCCACTTTGGTGGCTCAATCTTTCATGGACCAGATCATCAAATTGCATGGCATGCCCACTTCCATTGTGTCTGATTATGACTCAATCTTCACCAGTAACTTTTGGTAGGAACTCTTCAGGCTACAGGGTACCCAACTACAACTCAGTACTTCGTATCATCCCCAAAATGATGGTCAAATTGAAGCAGTCAACAAATTTCTAGAGACCTACCTCAGGTGTTTCACCTCAGAAAAGCAACATCTATGGGTATAGTGGTTACCTCTAGCCAAATAGTGGTATGATACTAACTATCATGCCACCACCAAGGTGACTCCATATGAAGCGGTTTATGGTCAACTCCCCCCTTAACCTACTTCTTATATCCCGGGATGCTCTAAGGTACAAGCAGTGGATCAACTCCTACAGAACCATGCAACCATGCTTTCCCATCTCAAAGATAATCTCCATCAAGCTCAAAATCGCATGAAGCAACAGGCAAGCCAACATCCTTCAGAGCACACATTTCAAGAAGGGTATCAGGTATTCTTGAGGCTGCAACCATATAAGCAAACATCACTCAAATATAAGGGTTGTCAGAAATTATCTCCAAAATTCTACGAACCGTATCAAATACTTCAACGCATTGGAGAAGTAGCCTACAAGCTAGCCTTGCCAACCACTCCAAAAATCCATCCCATTTTCCATGTCTCATACCTCAAGAAAGTGGTTGGGAACAATTGCAAAATTCAAACCAATCTACTGGAACTAGACGAAGAAGGTTCAATCTGGCTCCAACCTGAACAGGTTCTTGACACGCGAGAATGGCACCTGCACGGCCGCACGATCAAGGAAGTCCTCGTCAAGTGGAAAGACACCTCTCTAGAAGATGTAACTTGGGAATCGACCATTGTTCTTCAGCAGTGTCCATAGCTTCAGCCTTGAGGACAAGGTTGTTTTTATGGGGGAGGGCATGTTAGGGTCCAAACCTAACCCCCTTATTTATGTAATAGGGTCGAGTCATAGTTATAGTTATTTAAAGAGTCAATAAAGACCATATTAATAATTGTAAGTGGTTGACCTGCATTTAAAGAAGAGACCATCGTTAGTTGCAAATGGGCCATGGTATTAGATAGATGGTATTAATAAGAACCATGGTACTGACCCATGGTATTGCATGTATGAATCCTATATAAAGGATAGAGACCCCCCATTGAGGAGTGTCATGTCTTATTTTGTAATCGAGCCCTGCTCTATTGGAGGTTGCCCCCTCGAAGAGGCAAGTGAACATTGCTTTCCTTTCTTAATAATAAAATACATGATGTTATTTCTCATTGTTTTGTGTTCTAGGTTATATTTCTTCGCATATTTGGTATTCTAGTATCTTCTCGCAAGTCAAGAGCATAACAACTTCTATTATGTATAGTTGCGATATATTTTGTGATAAATTAATGTCTTTATGAAATAATGATGCATTGATGTATGACTTTACTGGATCTATCTTATTAACTGAATGCAATTAGTATTAAGTCTTTATGCGAAGAATATAATACTGTTTGTCAAGTTCATTAAGCATTGAAGCAATTTTGTGTGGATTTTGATCTAAGATTAGTCTATGATGCATGAAAGTAGATAATCTAGCTGTTAAGCATCTGCAGAAGCTGATTGTAAACCTTCGCGGAGGTCTAGAGACCAACGGAGGGGAAGTACATCGTTAAGGCTTAAGGGCTTATACATATGCGCAAAGGTAGAGATAGGGTATAAAAAGACATCACACTGATCTCTAGATGTGGAAACTTGGTTCCAACATCCCCCCATATTTCTTCGGGTGAGACTTTAGTCCACACTACATGGGTTGATGCTGAAAGGCCAGTAGTGTAAGGCTTTGTTTGGTACAACTAACTATGAACCTGGGTTAAGACCCACTATGCCAACAGTTGATCAAATGCAGGCTATGTATCCTTCTCTATTCACCAATTGAGTGGATGTATTCTAGTATATGTGTTTAATGTTGTGTTGGTTATATGTGTATGCATATGTATGTTGTAAATACCACATCGAGTTGTGTTATAAAGCTCCAATAAGCGGTATGGTGTTCATGTTATGATGGCCATGGTCTCGACAGTATGATATTATTTAAATGCTACATCGAGCCATATTATAAAACTCCATGGGGAACATGTGATTTTCTCATTTATATGTGTCATTGAACATCAAGGACAATGTCCTCTAAGGGGGAGGGGTTTTTAAAAACCCCTAGTTGATTTTCTATGTAAATAAAATATAACTAATGTCACGAGACACTTATTCCAAGTCGAATGTTGGGAAAAACATAGTGATGGGATATCACTTACGATTAATTAATGGATATGGAAATTGGCAAAGGGGTTGGCCAATCTTGAATAACTTGTATCTTGGATGGGTCCACATGTACACCCTGCTCGTCAACGATGTATCCCAGATATTGAACCTGGGTCAGGCCAAAGGTGCATTTCTCCAAGTTAGCACACAACTTGTGTTGTCGCAGGGTTTGAAGGACCTGTCGAATATGGTGGAGGCGCTCTTTGCAACTTTGGCCGAAGATCAAGATTTCATCTAAATACACCACCATGAATGCATTGGTGAAGGGTTGCAAGATGTCTTCCATCAGTCTCATGAAGGTTGTAGGGGCATTCGTCAATCCGAACAAGATGACCAACCATTCGAAAGGGTCCTCCTTGGATTTAAAGGCAATCTTCCACACATCAGAGGGTTTAATAGGCACCTGGTGACAACCTGACTTCAGGGTAATCTTGCTGAAATATTTGGCCCCTTTGAGCTGTTACAAAAGGCCATAAATTTGTGGTATTGGGTACCTATTCTTGATAATGATCTTGTTCAGTGCCCAATAGTCAATATAGAGCTTCTAGGTCCCATCCTTGTTCTGCACCAATACAATTGGGCTCCCACAAGGTGATGAGCTTAGCTTGATGTGCCCTTTCTACAATAGTTCATGAATCTGCCTCTTTATCTCATCATTATTTAGAATAGAGCATCGTTAGATCGGTCCATTAGGAAGTAGCATGCTCAGTGTCAGATCAATGGAGTTCTTGACCTGATAGTGCGAGGTACCCCTTTGGGTGAGGCAAAAATGTCCTTGTACTCCTCTACAACCTTGTCCATCTATTTTTGTTGTGCAAAGGAGCCCTGCCTCGAAGCCATGTCCACAACTTTCTTCTTTCCCTAGGGGAAATCATAAGGAAAACAGATTTCCTGGTCTGGGGGATGATCTTACTACATTGCTTTGTTGTGATCAAAGACTACAACATGTTGCTTCCACAAGTATGGTTTTCCTAACAATACATCACAAACTTCAAGAGGGGTAATGTCACACAGTACCTCATCCATGAACGACTTGATGCTTTAGGGAAGGCAACACTTCTAGCTGACACGAAGATCTCGTCCATGGTGAAGCCACCCGATGGCATACAACTGTGGATGTGTTTTTGTCTTTAGACCCAGCTACTTCATGACCTCTGCTGAAATGAGGTTCTTTTGGCTCCCACTGATGACAATGAACTACAACGGTGAACCCTTCACCCACATCTATGAGTGGAAGAGGTGTTTCCCCTCCTCTGGATATTCAGGTTCAATCTTCTGGATCTTGATGGTCGCTATGGTAGCACTAGGCTTTGCATCAATCATCTACTTCCCTTTGTCAGTTTTCTTATCGGGTTTTGATTCAGAGTTGGAAGTCGTTTTTGATTCAGAAGCCTTCAGCTCAGCCACCAGTGACTGCTTGGCCTGAAACTCACTAGTATTGTGAGTGGAGCTCTTATGGAACTCACACCAATTTCTCGTATCCTTCCTTGTCTTCGTGGTGTTTTTCTTTTCTTGCAGCTTCAGTGGGCTGTCCTTGATAGCCCCACCATGGCCTGGTCCTTTGTCCTGTAGTTTGGGGCACCTTTTCCTTGCTTTGGATTTTCAGATCCAAATTCCCACTTCTTCTATTTAACCTTCTACTAAATCTTAACAACGTGTCGATACGTCGTGCTGAGCAAGGAAATGTCTAGGAATTCCATCTTATCCTAGATAACCTTGTGTAGATGGTCACAATACTTGAGCCAAATGTCACTTAGTATCCTTGATACCCAGCTTCGTGCGAAGGGTATGGAAAATATTTGTGAACTTTGGCACATCTTGGTCCCTTCCCTGTCATAACATGGTCCATTTTATGTATTTGTCTTCATAGCTATCGATAGGGGAGTGTTACACAGTAAAATGTCACTGTCACCTTGTCAGTCTCCCTACTGTGTCATAAAATCACATTCACCATACTTATGCTCTCTGAAATGGCTAAAAACCCTCTTTGCCTAAGTTAATTGGATCATCGCGACTGTTCCTAAAATAAACGCACTGATTGGCGGGTGATAGTTTAGCTGGTGCGCTGCCAGCGCGGAAGCACACGTGTTTTCCGCGCTGGTCGAATTTCACGAACAGCGCGCGCTCCACTTGTATCACTGCGTGTTGACCGGACCTCTCCTGTAATTGAGTTGCGATGCCAGCGTGCCAGCCCAGTTTTGCACCCGCGTTGATCCTGTTTAGGCGAGTTTGTTCTAACAGCCAGCTTTCCAGATGACTCCAGACTTGGCTGTTAGCATTGTAAAGGTCGCCATCCTTTCTCTGGCATGTCTGTTCTTGGGGGAAAGCTCATCCTTTACCTATTCATGGAGACTCCTTCTCCTTTATAAGCCTCCACCATTGCCCATGAGCAGCTAGTTTT
>APFE030591072.1:43322-71364 GCA_000404065.3 Pinus taeda
GTAGATAGAGTCATCTTTTCATCCTTTTCTCGACTCTCGAAA
The DNA here is from genome assembly GCA_000404065.3 of Pinus taeda. Lineage (NCBI taxonomy): Eukaryota > Viridiplantae > Streptophyta > Pinopsida > Pinales > Pinaceae > Pinus > Pinus taeda. Next base: position 43,365 of record APFE030591072.1, read on the forward strand.
CATGAAAAGGTCAAGTTCAGTTCCTGTGTCTTAAAATTCATTTGGCCACGATAACATTACCTGGTTAGATATTGTGTGCGTTTAGTTTTGTGTAGGTTTTATCGTTAGCTTATTTAGGGTCTTTGTTTGGTCATCCTGGCGGATCCATCAACTCCGTCCTCGATCCCAAGTGAAGAAGAGTTTCCATCTTCTGTTGCCCCTGAAAATCCGGTCTGTGATGCTCTTTCCATTGTTCCAAGCATCCAGCCGTTGAATTCTAGAGCTCCAGAAGACGATTTCTACGAGTTCTTTTACAACCTTATTTGGGAGCCCTCTGATGAGGATTACCCTGCCACTCCTGTCGGTGCTCCAGCTTCGATGGCTTCATCCGACATGGGCGATGCTTCTCCAGTGTCTAGTGGCCCATCCGTAATGTCGAGTATAGATTCTCCCATTACGGCAACATCCCCCATCATCTCTACACCCTACACCGTTACGTCTTCTAGGCGAACGGTGTCGGGGCGTTACAGGTCATTGCGGGATGCTATGAACTTGGCAGTTTCCTCTTCCATTTGGGGTCAAAAGATCGTCCCTACCACATGATCGTTTGTTTCCCAAGCCCCTCATTCTGCTGTTACAGCAGTCCCCACCAGCCCGACCGTTTGTGTCGCGGCGTCAACTCTAGTTGTGAGTACGGTCACAGCTTCATCTGTGTCACTTCTACCACGGGCCCATCTCGAGGTCCAATGCAGAGGGGTAAACCGTCTCCTTCTTCTAGAGTTGTGCACCCCGCAAGTGGTGCTCCTCCTGCTTCTGAGTATATGACGGAAGAGGAGGCATATTTCGAATACTTGCGTAATGTCCAAAACCTGGATGGTCAAGGCCCATACTATGATGTCGAGAATCATTATTTGTACACCTCCTTGCCTCAAATTCCTTATGAAGAGATTTCCATTCCTTTGAACACGGATTGGGGCACCACCGGATATGGTGGCAGCGAGTACTATCCAGGACAAGGACAGCAAGGACCACCTTACCAGGGTCAACAGCCTTACGTGCAGCCTAATTATGGGCAGCAGTATACAGGTCAAAATTACCTAGGTCAGTAGGGAGGCCCACAAGGACAACCTCATCAAGGACAACCTTTGGTCTCTAGTGGTCCGGCGTTTACATATCTTGGGCAACCTTCAGGAAACCCGGGACAACCCAACGCCCAACAAGGTCAACCAGGTACTAAACGAGGCTACCCTTCGGGGCAACCTTACAGGAACCAGGGACAACCCCACGGGCAACAAGGTCGACCCGTAAACCAGCAAGGAAACCCTTCTGGGCAAGGGGGCCAGCCTTACGTGCAGCAAGGCCGGCCTACCACTCAGCAACCCTCTGGTCACCAGGGACAAACCTCGGCCGCGCAGGGGCGCGCTCTCAACCAGCAAGCTCGACCTTCTAGGCGAGCGGTGCCGCCCCCAATCCGACCAGGACAACCCTCTGGCTAGATGGCTCAGCATGCAGGCGGGTACCAATCCCGACCTCCTCTTTCAGGTGGGTTTCAATCCCAGCATCCGTATCAAGGTGGGTACCAATCACGGCCTCCGTATTCAGGTGGGTACCAATCCCAACCTCCTTACTCGGGCGGGTATCAATCCCAGCCTCCGTACTCTGGCGGGTATCAGGCCCAGCCTCCCTATTCGGGTGGGTACCAATCCCAACCCCAGCATTCTGGTGGATATCAATCCCATCAAGTGCCACCTAGTTCACAGGCCCAATACAGATACCAGCAACCCCAGGGACAAAATCCTTATATCCCTTATCAGAATTACCAACAGCCGCAGGGTAATCCTCAACCGAATTATCAGCAACCTGCTGGCCAATATGGTAATGAATGGGGTGCTGGGGGGCAGAATCAGCAACCTGGTTCCGGGAACAACCTCTATGGACAAAATCCTTCTGGGCAAGGCCCTTACGGACCTGGTCCATCGGGACAAGGACAATGGGGGCAACCTGGAGCTGGGTGGAATTCTGGTTCCACCTCGTATCCTCCACAAATGTCGTTTAATCCTCAGTTACCATTTCTAGCCACGTTGGAACTGCTCGATGTGTCAAAGTTAACGAATGATCCCATTCTACACGACCCACAGTGGCCGCCAGTTCCAACTAAAATTCCAAGTGACTGTCCCAAATTCGATGGGAAGGCCAGAGAGGACCCTTAGGCTCATGTCATGACGTATCACTTATGGTGTTCGTCGAATTCATGGCTCGATGACTCGATCCGACTTCGCCTCTTTCAGAGGACCCTCACTGGTTCGGCAGCAAAATGGTACATAGAATTGTCTCGTGCATCATTCCATGATTTCAATTCACTAGCTATGGCATTTTTAAATCATTTTCAGTTACCCATTCGGTATGAGACGGGGACTCATCTCCTTACGTCTCTTAAGCAGGACACTGCTACGCATATCTCCGATCACATTCATGAATGGAGAAGGCATCGCAGATTAATCAAGTTTTGGATACCTGATTTCCTCCTCACTGACTGGTTTACTACCTCCTTTGTCCCCAAGATTGCACGGGACATTGCTATGGGGGCATGCGTAACTGAAGAGCAAGCGATCGCGTGTGCTCAGTACCTAGACTTAGTCTATTCTCAGTCTGGTACTTTGTATGATTATTTTCCAGACGCCCCTAGGCCCGGCACATCCAAGGCTCCGCCCAAACCATCTGTTGATGAAGTCATTGGCTCTGTAGGCCAGGCCTCTAAAAAGTCATCCAATTCTGGGAAGCAGAAGTCTAGTTCACCCAACGAGAACTCTTCCCAGGGCATTGTTATTTCCGGTAACACTTCTGAGGTGAATGTCGTTCAGTCTTCTACGACAAGCAAAGCCTCGAAAGGCAAGAAAAAGGAGAAAGGGAAAGGGAAGAATAAGTCCGATCAACCCAAGCACGAATCATCTAAACCTCCTAGTGAGGAAGGAGCTAAGTGCAAGCCTAAGTACCCTTGCCTCATTTGTGAGGAAGACCACTATACCAAGGATTGCCCTAGGCGGGCCGAAGTTAGTCAGTTGTTGAAAGGTGCTTAAGGGATCCCTGCTGTTTTGAAAGAACCCTTTCCCTCTCAGCAAACCCAGATGGTAGCTGATCCTTCTTCATCCTCTCCTTTCAATTCCCAGGTCTTCATGGCTGGAACTATTCCTATCCATGTATCAACTCGAGCTAAGGATTATCCGTCGTTCGCCGGGAAGGAGCCAGAAGTTCCCTCAAGTGCTCCTCCGTCCAGCTCTGGTCCTCTCCATATTGAGAGACCGAGCGCCGAGACGACAATCCGGCCCCCTCCCAAAAGGGTACTCAAGAGGTCTTCCTATAACCCGAATGCTCGTGCTGCCCAGTACTATAGCATCGTAGAGGACTTAGCACAGGCTCCGTCTGCCATGTCCGCATTAGAAGTCCTTCAGAGCTGCCCCCCCCAGAGGAAGTCCCTGCTATCGGCCATCGGTGGCATAGACCCAGCGGACTTGGATTTTAATCACTTTGATCTCGAGAGTCATGTGCCGGCGACTGCCTCATCAGATAGCTTCCTAAACAAGTCGTCATCAATTCTAAAATGATCCATCGTACAGTCATTGATGAGGGCGCCTCGACCTGCATCATGTCCGTTGCATGTTGGAAAGCCATCGGGTCTCCGACGTTGAGTCAGTCCCCGACGACCTTGGAAGCATTCGACGGGAGAGAGTCTCGACCATATGGTATCCTTCAACAGCTACCGATTACCTTAGAAGGGAAGACCGTAGAAGTTGAAGTTGAGGTTGTAGACGCAAGTCTTACCTATAACCTTCTTCTGGGCCGGAGCTGGACGTACGCTATGCGTGCTGTAGCTTCGTCTCTCTTCCGTGTCATTCGCTTTCCCCATCAAGGGAAAATTTTCACGGTTGATCAACTCTTGTTTTTCTCTTCCTCTTCTAAGGGAAACGTACCCTTCGTTGAGCATACCTCAGTTCCTTATGAAAATGTGGGAGCCGGGCTCTTTAAAGAACCCGCCCTTATGGGTGTTTTTTCCCTCCCACCCCCGAACCATGCTTTATTAGCTTTGGTTTCGACTCGCACGGATCCTTCATCACACTCTGCTGCAACCCTCGGTCCCTTCGCCCATGGGGGCACTGATTCTCTAGCTTGTAAACCCCGCTCGGTCGGGGGGCATGGGCAGATTATCAGTGTTGTTAATCATTTTATTCGATAGGTCGAGCGATGCTTACATTATCTAGGCCGGCTATGCATCAGTGCGATAAGGCGAAGCCCTGAAAAGGGTCTGACTTGAAATAAGTATCGTGCGAGTTCTTTATATTTTGTACATACATGCATATGCTTTTTACAGTGTGTTTAGTGTGTGTGCGTGTTTATTTTGATTCTTGTCTTAGTGTGATGGCGTGATTGCTGCTTATTGTGTCATTTGCTTCTGAACAGATGTCTGGATCACCTTACGTTTGTTTCGCTGATGGTGCTTCCCGTAGCACTCGCAACCTGTCGTCTGCGGCATGGGTGATCTACGATCCTCATGGTGAGTTGGTAGATATTCAAGGTGTGTGTCTAGGTTGCACAACGAACAATGTAGCTGAATATAGTGCTGTAATTGAATTATTAGCCGAGGCGATTAACCTCAGAATCCGCTCATTGGTTGTAAATTTAGATTCACAGCTTGTAGTCCACCAACTCAATGGACAATATTCCGTCAGAGACCATCGCATATTAAGGTTATATTTACGTGTTAAGTTATTGGAAAGAGATTTTGATTATATTGCTTATCATCACATTCCAAGAAGACTTAATGATGTAACTTATGCATTGGCTAACTATGTATTAGACAGACATTTGCGAAATATGTAAATCAACAAACATAAAGAAGCATAAGATATAATAAAAACACCATGTATATATATATATATATATATATATATATATATATATATATATATCGTGTGGCGCACTAAGGCGCTCAAAAAATAAGTGTACATGTCTCATAAATCCGACGTCCTCAGTACATCTGAGACATATGTCTCTCAAACAGCAATGGGAAGTAAAGCCTAGGTGTCTACTGTGGTGGGTTATGCTCTCTGTAGCATGCCACTGCTCGGGCCACCTGCCTCAAAAGGCGGTGCATCCTGGGTTCTACACCCACTGTATGGATCTGAGCAGCTAATGGGACCTCCTCGATCCCCTAGTAATCTGGGACTCCTGCCAGTAATCCCTCTAGATTTTGGACCATGGTCTCTGTCTGGTCGCCTCCTGCAGGAGCCAAGGCCAAGACGCCAGCGTCTTGCTCCTCCCTCCGTGCCTCTGGAGCCAGGCCAAGGGGTCTCATTGGTCCCACATCTGCATAGCATAAGCATTTATTAGGACATGTATGTGAAAAATACAAAAACATCACAAAAATGAAAATCAAAAAGGTCAAGTGTTTTACCTCCATCATCCCACTGCTCTCCAGCAGGCAGCGGCATGTCAGGGTCACCATGGAAGCTGATACCGGCATACGGCCAGTCCTCGACGAAGATAACCTAGCACTCTAGCCACTCTCGGAAACAAATGCCCCACGACACTGAGCGACCGCCACCTCCACGTGGCATGACCCGGGACCACTTGGTGGCCCTCGTCTCCCGCGCGTTGTTTGGTTGGTCCACTACCATAGTCTGCAGCCGAAGGGCCGGCACCCGCTCAAACATGAGTGGAAGGAAAAGCGATCCATAACCGAACTGTTTCGACTCTCCACGTCGACAGTTTTTCAGCTGCCTCTTCATGTTGTTGGTCACAGCTGCCGCCCAGTTGAAAATCGTGGGCTGCAAACAATCCAGAGCTAGTAAAAGGTTGGCCTTTGAGGCCTCGTGGTTTGCCAGGCTGCCTGCTGCCCGCGTCACCAAAAAGAGTATAGTGCGGAGCACTATGTCGGCATGTGGACCGACATCCACTGATGGGATGCTGCACTTCCCACTCCGTTTTTTGACCATCTGTGGGCATACACGGGCCATCAACTGATCAAGCGTCTCGCCGCTAGGCCGATGCCCCTACAGGATGGGCATTGCACCGCGGCGAGATAATCCAGTCAAGAAATAAATGTCCGACGAGTCGAACTCGATGTCTCAACCCCGGATGGTGAATTTCCCATCCACTGGTTTCCACGCTCTGATCAAGAGCTCCAACAGATCCTGCTAAGCCCTCAAGCACGGAGTAAGGAAGAATTTCAGTAATCCGCATGCCCGCATTACATTGCAGCATCCGACATCGGCAAAAGCAGCTATATCAGCGTTATCATGATCTCTCTCCTTCCATGTGAAGGCCATTATGTCCTGCAAGATCACCCAAAAGTCATTAGGCGGCCTGCATTTGAGAATTGTCCATTAAATTTTAAAAATTCAAATGTCACGGCGCCAGCGCGACTGTTTCTAAAACAGCCGCGCTGAGAGTGGCCGCCTATGTATTTTTCTCTGGGTCAACGCAGAAGGACACGGGTTTTCCGCGTTGACCCGGAAAGTGGTGTGTGTTGGGAAAATCGATCAGTGCGGACCCGATGGGCGAATCCGCCCTGACCGAGAGCGCACCAACGCTCAAAAAATTTGGCCAAATGGCCAAATCCCACGGTGAAAATGCATGTAAATAGACTCAAAATAGAGCGCAGGGCAAGAGGGACCTACCTGGAATCGACGGTCGGAAAATCGGCGTCCGGATGATGAAGAATCAGCTCCGTCAACTTTGTAGTTTTTCTACGTCCTCCAGAGCTCCAATGGTAAAATGGTAAAAATGAGTTTTACAAACTCCTATTTATAGTAAAAATTGCTAAATTTGACTATAATTCTTATGAATGTGGGTTTTTACTATAGTTTTTGCCATGAATTCACTCCTAATGTCATTTATTATGCCTTAATGCATGTTTTATTATGTTTTTCGACGTATCGAATGGGTTTATGCGGGTATTTCCCTTGTGCAGGTCTTCGGAACCGGTGAAGTCACGATGGATTCGTATACACTTGGTCCCAAAAATGTCGTCGTTAAGCTCTTTTCCAACATAAAACAAGAAAATATTGCCGAGCCTCCTCTCAGCTCGTCAAAAGGAATGAGAGGCGGTTGCTTTAAAGCTCTTTTTTGACCGTTTAAACCAACAAAGATTGCCGGGTGTTTGTCGTTTCGCACTCGTTATTAGTTCTAAAATGACGTGCTTCTGACCGCTTTTTTACTTTTTCGGGTCAGGGTCACTACGTATGAAAAGTACTCCTCGGTCGTAATGATCGGGCGGTTCTTTCGGGCATCGTTTTATACTTTTTCGGGCTCAAGAGACACAACTTTACAAAAAAGCACCCCCCTGGAGTTTTCTTTTCAGCTGTCTTTTCAAACTCTCTAAACATGAAAAGACATCGAGTTCTTCCTTTGTCAGACTCGTTAAAACTTAATGACATCGGATTCCGTCGAAATGACGCTCCTCAAGCATATGCTATCCCCGTAAAGCTTGTCATCCAAAAATAACCGGGGTGCTCGCCAAAAATGGTGGGGAAATAAAGGAATCATAATCGTCGTCATCGGCAGTATGTCGGTCTTGAACATGGCACTGTTTGCATTCGTGTCTGGGTGGGGACATCTCATCTCGTTTCACATTTGCCTCCATGGGTTTGGGTTATCCTATTTGAACATTCATCTGCTCATCATCACGTCATCACGACCCCTGATCATTTGACCTCAAATACTGCCGAATCCGTCGTTGTGCCGCCAATATGTTCAAGAGAAGTTGGCCTCTGCAAGAATACTCAACCTCCCGCCGATATCTCACACAAAACATATTGTCTCTTTCCGTCTCATGTCGATGATGTGGGAAACATTATGGCCCACCTTCGACGAAGATCACTCCCTATCGACTTCAGCTCATTATCCAGGAAGGTGACCTAGAGACTCCCTTCAGGTACCTTGGAGCCTGCATGCCTCAATGCAGTTCTTGTGTCGACGCGAGTTTCATCATTAGCCTCATCGGATGACTCACGGGTGTTCGACACCGGCTCATCATTCGCACGCCGTGGATTGTACCTTAGTACCTTGGGAGAACATCGTCTTATGGTGCACTCTCGCACTGTTAACAGCTTTCATCATTGCTGGTATCACCGAGTTCAAGCATGTTTGACTTCGACTCTGTATTCGCATGTTTGGACTTGTACTTTGTTCAGGTTTGGATGGAGCGCAAGACCTGGTTCTAGCTGTTGCGAACAGGCTGCGATTTTGTGGATTGTTATTACATGACTCGTTGATGGATGGCTGCGCCCATACCTGAGTCTTTTAGGATGGCTGCGACCATACCTTTTTATCATCATGGTCCCTTCAGCTGGGTGGCTGCGTCCATACCATAGACCTTCTTCGTATGTCTTTTGGATGGCTACGCCCATGCCTAGACTACATGTAATCGAGATATCAATTGTACATATGTGCAGGTGTCCATCCACGAGGATAGTGGAGGATCATGACCGACCAGAGCGAAGGAGCGAGAGCAGCATCTCTTCATCAAACAATAGCGCTGGAATCCAAGTAGGTGCTCATTACCCACTTTTAAATTGAAACTGGGAACTTGCATAGTAGCATTGATTGATTGTTGCTAGACCCATTCTGGGCTAGTAGGGATCGCCTTTATCCGTAGAGGGGATTTACCTCTCCAACAATCCCTGCTGGGGAAATTTGCGCAAATCCTACTAGGAGTGTTGATTGGCAGGATTGCGCAATCTTGGAGTCCAGCAGGCTACCACAGAAGATTGTACAGTTTTTAGAGGAAAGGTTGGTTTCCCTCTAGAAATGTACAATTTTCTAGGGGAATCTGCTCAACCTCCAGCTGGACCAAGTCTAGGTTAACAACCTATGAGGGGAATGGATCAAACTTTGCTCGACAAGCTGATTTTGTGCATGAAAAACACTGAAGCTTGTGTACTTGACGAAGCAAGACAAAGTGCCGTGTAAGTTTGGTAGGAAGGCTCCAAAACAGGCTAAGGAAAAATTTTGGAGGGTGGTTGTAGCTACTACAACACTTGGTGACACACTGGTAGAACTCTAGCTCTCTGAATGGACCTTGTTCATGAATAACAAGTCTAACACCTCCAGAAGTATTGTTCAGTTCTCAGCTCATCTTGGTTTCACATTGGCTTGATTGTAAGATGTAGCATTTGCCAAGCTCTTGGTCATTTGACACACATTCCAAGCCAAGGCAACACAATTGTTTCAATTAGGGTTGAGGGGTATATAGGTGCACAAGCAATATAGCCGTTAGAGTCTTAGTTTCATCTATGGTGTCGCTCCACTGCCAGCAGGCCTGGACAGTACCCCGGTGGAGTCACATAGGAACACAAGCATGGCTCCGCTACCAGTGAGCTTGGTCAGTACCCCAGCAGAGTTACTTGCATCACTTCCTTGTGCAAGAAGCCTTTCTCTTCTTTCACCTTATTCATTTTTCATTTTTCATTTTTTCAACTGTGCATAACACTTATTCATTTGAGAGGCGGAAGAAGGATCTCAACTTATTGAGAGAAAAAGAGGTTGTTCTAGTAGAGAAGTAGTTTATTATATCTCTAACGTGCCTCTTAAGGTTTTCCCCCTCACCTTACTCTACTTGACTGAGATGACAAGGGTTAACCCAAAAATAATCGACTAGGGAAGGTGACACTAGTTAGCGCGCAAGCATTGTGTTTTCACCAAGGTTCACTTTGAACAGTACGTATTTTCCTTTGACGTATAATGGAATGAAAGTAACAAGCTCTTCATACAAAGGAAAGATGACAGATAACCAAGTAGTGATAGCTGTACGAGCCCTCTTGTACTTCACCCAACTCGTTTCAAGAGTCATACATGATTTCATGCAAAACTAACTTATGAATGAAAAAAACAAACTAACAAACATTAAAGCAAAGCAAAAGCAGAAGCAAAAGTGAAAGCAAAGAAAGTAAGCAAACAATCAAGCAGACAAACAAGTAAACAAAGTGAATAAGTAAACAAGCATGCAAGCAAATTGACTAAAAGAAAACACTACTCAACTCCTACACTAACGGTGCATGGTCTTGGTCACATAAAGTGATATTTCCAATGTAGCCACGTGCGCATTGGTAGACCCATGTTGGTGAGGCTTGGTCCTGCTAACTAGTAGGCAAGAAAGATATAATAATGAAGACAACCACACTTTGTGTCTGATAGTGCCCATAGGACATAAGTGAGTGCAAGTGCATAACGAGTAGCCTGTGGACTTATCATGGTGATGTGTGACACTACGTGTAACTTTGAAGCATAAGCACACTCTTGACTGAGACGTGCAAGCAAATGAAAGAAACAAAGATAACTTGCATCGTACATGTGTGCTTGCAATGTAAGATTCCTCCAATGCATGAGTGATGGGATCGTGCAGTTCGAGTAAAGGAGATGTGATCTGTGTGTGAGATGGATCTTCAATGCATATAGATGAGTGATGAGGAGCCTTGGGTGATTGAACAATTTCATGATCGGAAGTGAGACTAACCCCAAGAGAGCGAGGACTTGACATAACCATCAGCTTGGACTGAAGTGCCTCGATAGTCTTAGGTGTTTCAACTTCATCATCGGGTATATCATCATAAACCCGTGGCTTCAAAAGATCCACTATGATAAAGTCATGATCATGATCAAATATGAAAAAAAATGGATCATGACCACCACGATCAGAAAAATCAATGATGTCATCGACATCCTCATGATCAAATGAATGAAATAGAGGGGTAGATGAGAAGCGAACAAACTCATCCTTTGTGTTTCGGAAAAGATAGATGAAATAACAAGTGGATTTTCAATGAATAATTTATCCTCTCTGTTGTCGAATGATGGACCAACATCTGGTGAGTCCTACGTGTGATCAACAATGGGTGCATTTGAGGATGAAGACACACATGCGAAATCATGGATGGAAAGTTCACCAAATATGTCAGGAAAGAATGGAGGGGGCTCGGAAGGAAGGGAGTCACCCTTCACCGAGTGTTGATGCTCAAGCTCCCACTCATACTCTTCATGAATGAAAATGCATGTTGGTTGTGCAACACCAACTCTGTCAATGGGTTGTTCCTCATTCACAACAAGTGAAAAGTCTGGGATGGATGAACACAAGAGAAAATCATCCGGAGGAACACTTGAGTGTGAAGACAAAGGTCGTAGAACATAATTCATATGAAAACTCTAAGGACTCACAACCAATTCTGCGCAGAAATTGAGTGAAGTGATGTTGGGAGGATGTGAAAATTTAATAGGTGTGTGAGCATGATGTTCAACATCATTGGGTAGTGGTGGAGCTATTGAATAAGAGGAAGGTGGACAACCAGTCGAGATAGTGACCGCATCCACATGAGATTGCGAAAATCCATCAATGAAGAATGTTGAGTGAGGCTTGATATCAAACTTCTTCTTAGGATGGGTAGATTCTTAACGCAATACTCGAACTGGTCCCAAAGGTAGGAAAATTTCATTTGGTTCCTCGGAGCTTGAAACTGTAAGTCACGGAAGCACTGCCAAAAATCAATAACTGATTCATGTAGAGCCCTCCATTGCTGTAAGAGTTTCCGGTTAATATGGTCTAGATCAAAATGATAGAACATGTCTTCAATGAGATCACAAAAGTTCTCAAGTGAGTGCATGGTGTCAGCCGGTAGGCTGAGCAACCATCTACATGGAGATTTGCGAAGTGTGTGTGCAAGCAACAAGCCATCCTGTTCATCAGAACACCCATCTTCCTCATGAAGCATGGAAAGAAAACCATGCAAGTACTCAGGCCAAGCCACTTCACCTTCACCATCATACGTGAAAGTGGACAAGAGATCGAAAAACTACCCCGTGATGGAGACATCTTCACGATTTGAAAAACATCGTGGAGATAGAAGAGTGCAAGAATCCATGAAAGGTGTGCAGAGGTTCAAAACCGGATGAGAGGACATAACTTGTCATTTGGCCCTCCTTCTAGCACCAAAAATGTTGACGGTGCTAGACTCGCCAACATGTCAAGGGGATCTCCCCAGTAAGAAGTCCCAATTAGACCTCATACCATTTGGTATAGGAGTCCCAACAGTAGGTCGTACGGTAGTGCCTTAACCGTGATGCCGCACAGAGGCAAGTAAGATAACTCTGTCAGTAGCAAAGGTGTGACCGTTATAGTGAGTCAAGGAAAGTGAATGAGAGGTTCTAACACATAGGGGGTGAGATGAGCGCACCCCTTAGCAACCTGTAGTAGTACTCAACTGAGAAAGGAATACACGAGTGAAGATGCATCACAAGATGGAAAGAAGATCAATCGACAATCCAAATTGATGGTTAAAACAATAACACACCTACAACAAGATTCATATAATTTCATACGAAGCAATTCATACACAAATACGTAAGTTAAACAACATATATTGCTAAGCAACCGAAGTAGTCCAACTACAAGAACAACATATGCATGAAAATGTACTGGCTCTTATTATATAAAGAAGTGTAAGTCCCAATCATACAATACATCTATGTAAACTTGCTAGCCCCAACAGTGAAGTGTTACAACCACATCTGCCTGCTCCTCGAAAGAGATGTACTATCTCCGTGCAGTGATGAAGCCAAGGCGCATTACAATACTGTCCAAGATTTCTTCATGATAGTCATAACAGAAGCTTGGCTGACCGAAGGCCTCTACAATGAGTTATGAGGGACTATTTATAACAAAGGGTGGGGTGGCTCTTCACATTCCCCTTTGTGACTGTTCAACTACCCTCATGACTCTTCACCTAATCTATGATTGTTACATTCATTTTTGACACTTGACTTACACTTGACATGACTCAACATTACAATGCACATGTACCCATGTGAACACAATGGCTTGAGCAAGCCAAACTAGACATCACTCTGACTTAGACAACTATAGAAGTTCAACTGCTCAACATCCTCATGCTGATCAATAGTAACATATTGATGCCAAGCTCTATAGTCTCTGATAGTGTTCGTGTGTTCCTCTATGACATCTGTTTGAAACCTGAACTTCACCTCCATAGCATCCGGGTACACTGCTCGGGCTCCTCTCTCCAACTCGTTTGAAGGCATGCACATCATTGTCTTCAATGTGGTCGGACCAACAACATACTTATGCATGATGTCTACACTGATAGGAAAGTATGGTCTAGTGGCGATGCGTATCAACTTTTCAAAGTACAAGTCAAGCTATAGTTGGACCTACTTCTTGGTCTTCACTTGGGTGAGAGTCCCAAGTGATGGGATCGCATGTGTGTGCACCATGACATCCATGCTCTTGAATACTCGTGCATGGGAAGCTTGTATGTTAGTGATGAGTTGTTGGAGGTCCTCATAGTTCTAGTTTTGACTTTGGATACGTGCTTTCAGCTTGACCACATTTGGCTCATCATTTGGCAAGTGAAGTGGGGCTCCCTTGTACTTCATCATCCATTTTTGCATGTCATCAACAACAACATGTATGTTCGTCAAGATGTGTGCTGTCCTAGCACATCACTACTGCCATCCGTTGAGATGGATGACTACCTTGTGCATGGTACCAAAATTGGAGTACAATGCTCGCATAACTGTGTCAAGGGACAATACTTCATCTAGTATTTCCTTCTTCAATTCAGCTCCGGCAGACATTGTCACCAATTCTCCTCTTTTCTTGGCCATGTGTAGTTCCTTCACCATTCGCTCATTCTCAGCTATAAGAAAATGAACACTTGAGCCAGTGGCTTCGACATACACTTTGGTTGCATCAGCCAAAGCGGCTGTATGCTTGCACAGATCAGTAACGATCAATCATTCTTCAACTTGCACAGGGGATGTTTGATCCTCCGGAGTTGACACTCTACAAGACTGCACAACTCTATGTTGGGATTTATCAAACAAGATATTGTGCTTCTCTTCTTCTAGCTGATCACCAAGGATCTAAGTGCCTCCTTGGTCATCCAAGACTTTCTCTTATTCTAAATGCATTGGAGTGGGTGAGTCGACCTCTTTGTGGTGGGGCATGAGGTCGGTATCCTGTTCCAACTCTTTCTGCTCCATGTCTGCATCCAACTGTTGAAGTGCATGTTCTATCTCATGAGTAAAGTCTTTCCCTTGCGACGGCTCATCCTGTTCGCCTGATGCCAGCTGTTTAGATGAATCAACTAGTTGTACGAGCATTGCTTCATCTATCTACACGTGATGCGCCCCTGCTGTATCTGTTGTTACTGTGCTTCCCTCTCCTATTTACACAGCTCTTGTTCCTTTCAGAGTTTCTCTCTCTGCTCATGTAACTCCTTCTCTGCTTCTTCCATTCTCTTCTTATCCTTCTGTCTTCACGCGAATCACTTGTCGCTCTACTTCCTCTTTGCTTCTATAGCCATAATTGCTTTCTCTACAAGTGAATCTTCTTGAAACTTGTAGATTTTTTCCTCCTCCATGTGATCGACAATATTCCTCTTCCCTTTGTCACGCATTTGTATTCTTGGCTCTGCTACTACTACTGCTACTGCTAGTGCTCTCCGTGATGCTGCTTAACGTTGCTTCACTAACCACTCCACAACGAATCTAACTGGTTCATTAGGTCTTGAGAAACTGTAAAAATATCTCCATGGGTCCTTCTCGGCCCAATGAAATGCCCCATAGATCCAGATGAACTAAACTCTCATGCAGTGATCCTTCACAATGCAATGTGGGTCATACATATTTAGCTTCGGAGGTTGAATGGGTATTTCTTCATCAGTTATTCTTTGACCTCCACTTGCTTGATACTCTGGATCTCATATAACCCAATCCACAATGGAAGAATCGGCCAATGTGCCTTCTTCTTCCACTGCAGTCTAGCTGTCAATCTTGTCGAGATGTGATAGGCTACTTCCTGCATGACAAGTAGGTACAAGGCAAACTTTGGCAGAACATGTTGAGGCTTCTCCACACTGAAGATTCATATGAAAGTGCTGGACGGTGAGGCATACCAATCTACAATGCCTATCAATGCCTCCATTTCTTCCTTTGAAATGCAAGATGGATCTTGTTTGGTTATCATCTTGTACAAAGGGACAAAAAAATGATTGGATAGCCATGTGATTACTCCTTTCAAGTTGCATTCAGACAACAACTTGAAATATGTGTTCACAACAGTCTTCCCCGGTGACCAGGCCCACTCCAAGTCCAAGAACTCCTGTTGGGCATAGACTGCATCTAAGATGTAGGCAAACATGTAAATATCTACATGCATGCCTTCGGGTGACTGTCGAGCCTTTGTGAATTTCTCTTTCAGTTGATGAGCCAGTATGCTGGACCAGTTGCATGGTTTTCCTTCTCTAGCTACTTGGTCCAGTGCAACTACCCAACTCTATGGGAAGGTTTTCGTGCTTGTTTGGCCATATAGTCGACAAGCAAATATGATGAAGTATTGGTACGCCTTCCTTAGTATCTTTTTCTTGTAGACCTGGTTGGGTGCCATACTGAAACAAGTTGGCTCCTTTACCCAATCCTTTAGAATGTCTCTAGAGTTAGCACTACTATTGGGTAAGCTAAATGGGGTCTCCATGATAGTCACAGGCTTTGACATCTGATACATCTCATCATAATCCTATTCTTAGAAGGTCACAAGCTTCATCCCACTGACACTACTCAAGGTCATCATCTTAGGATCAGTGTGAGAGATGATCCAGTGTATCATGTCTGCACAGGGGAACACAGGATATCTGCATGCAATCCGATACAATCCGGACTTGTGAATGTTCACGTACACCTTATGGTCTTTGAGGTGTTCCCCGAAAGTGTCTGCAATTGTTTCATTGACTTCTTGCAACTTCAATTTGATGTCCTTGTCTAAATACAACTTTGTATCTTCATAAATCGGCAGACTAGAGGACATTTGCTCAGCTGCTGCTCCAGCTGCATTTCCATCAGTGTCTTGAGATCCTATTCTCTTGGAAGCCATTGAAACAAATGAATGCCTGAAATATATGGAGACAAGCAACATGCATGGCAAGAAATATGTCAACGAAAACAAATCAAATTCCAGGAATGACACAACACATACCTGGGAAACTGATGAGCAAGATTGCGCAATTTCTTCTGGGAGGCTGGGTGATTGGCTTCCAGAACTGCACAAAAGGAAGTCTGGGTTGTCTGGGAGGTAGGACTAGCTACTCAATTTGTGCAATGCACAATCCAAACTAGCTGCTAACTATTGCGATTGCGCAATTTGCAATTCCAGCTAGGAAGGACTGCAGGCCCAGGGACTGATTTGCGCAAATTCTTGGGCCAGTAGTCACTATCCTCTAGAAATCCGCAAAACAGTCCTGGAGGCCAGTGCTAGGAAAAAATGTGCATTTCTGGAGAGGAAGGAAGAGCCTTCCTTCCCTAGATTGCGTAATGCAGTCTCAGTGAGGTAGAGTCCGGGCCAAGGTTAGCCAGACTCGCTGGTAGGAAACTGAAAGAAAATAAGACAGTGAATGCATGGTGACACTAAGTGATATAATACATGATTGACAACGCATGAAAAACATGAATGAAATACTAAGCAAACATATCAACATTCATGTGGGTGAATCAGTTCATCGGTTGGGTGAACGTTCATGCAAAACAACGTCATGCACGCGACAACAATGAGATAGCAATGAAAACTAAAACAGAGCTAGGAAAAGCTAGTATACATGTAAATGATAGTAAGTCTTCAAATAAATCAAGAAAATAACAAGAAAATACACAAAAATCGACAAAAATGCTGAAACAGACAAGTTAAGGCCACTTACTGGTGAATATCTGAGTTGGATGTGTCGAAGAGTCCTGGATGTGCTGTGGGATGTTAGAGCTCCAAGATCAATGTGAAAGAATGAGGTTTGATGCATGGAATAAATAAGTTTGGGCTCATGATGCGCATGCCACAAATCTAGGAAAAGCGACACTTGGAGGGAAACTTCTAAAACAAATTTGCATGTAACCCCCAACTACTAAAAATAGCTCCCTGAATCATGGGATTCCTTTTACATGTTGCCTTTTGCTATTCCTAGAAGAACCAATCATGTATGCATGCATGTCAAGTTTCCTCGATCCCGAGTGGAACTGGTCAACCAGACTGCTCATGCATGTAGCTGCTCAACTACTTGAGAAAAATGTGCATTTCTTGCTGGGAGCTGGGCTAACTGCCTGATCTGAAATCACCCCTAGGTGACTTCAGGAAATTAAGGAAGGTATTACAGACTCATGTGTTGGTGTGTGTGGCTATATCATCTTGTGGAATGGACCGATAAGATTGCGAAATACACAGACACTTGAAACAATAAGAGATCACAATAAGTAAACATAAACACAACAAAATTTAATAAGGAGTTCACCCAATCCTCCTGGGCTACGTCTCCTAGTGCAGCCTTCAGTGGTGGCCCTTTTATTATGTTTTAAAGTAGAGTCTTATAATAAGGAGCTCAATCTGAGTCTCACTTGACATAGGATGAACAGTAGGATGGCGCCTGGAATTCCTAAGTCCTTAGAGTTCACAGACTCCCCTTACTGAATTTCGACCTCAATTGGTCTCTATCTGCTCGATGCTTCCCTTACTCTGATGGTCATATTGACTTCTCTGTCCTCTACAAATTTGCCTCTCTTTATGTGTTTCTCGGCCTTCGGCTTCTTCACTGCTTCTCTACCTCACTGTCCCCCTTATTCTTGTCAGCTCATGGCTTTAAAGCCAGTTCATTACTCCGACTGTTTGTTTCTGCTTTTGGCTCTCTGGATCGCCTACCTCTCTCCATTGGGACTCCTCTGCCCTGTGTCATCATCGCTATGTAACACTTCGCAGAGAGGTGGCCACCTGTTTCTTTGCGAACTGAGTGTCATTTCTTCCTGAACGGTCGTTTTTATTTTTTTTTCCCAAATGCCTATGAAACAGATCCTTCTGTCGATTCATTGGTCAAATCAGATTTCAAATCTTATGCGTTACAATTTATTTCTACCTCGAGTCTGGTCATCCATCAGGTTGAACCTCCGCCATTGATCTGGAGCCGCCAGATCCTACGGTCTTCGCTCCTATCACACGGTTGAGTTGCTCGACCGTTACTCCACGATGTAAGCAGTTTTTCTCTCTTCCAGCCGGACACGCATCACTTGGTGTATGGAATCACTGGGTCCTCATCCAAATTCGCTTACTACCCGAAATGCCTCCGATATTCCATCGGTTTTGAGCACGGGACCCGCCTTGTCGGTTTTATCGCTTTTCCATGGTTTTCTGGTTTCCCTTGTGACCGAGTGCTAGGGGTCTTTCCTTATCGAGAGGTTTTGCCTAACGATATGCAGAAAAAACCTCCATTTCCAGATTTCAGCTTCCCAATTTCCATTTTTGGGCCATGCGTGGTCTCCATGGGCCAATGGCCAACTCGCTTTGACCAAAGGTCCTCGTTGCTCCGTGTTGGTTGAAAATTGCCATTATTTAGAGGTTATTTCTGATAGCTATAAGATTTATTTGAAATATGTCATTCATTATTAACAATCATGGAATTGTTTGAGGATCCAATTCAGATCACGACCTTCCCACTGAAAAAGCTTTTGGACCACCAAAAGTTGGTTTTCAAGCATCGACTAAGTGAGGATACAACTTTCTCACCTGTCCAATCTCTATCCATTTTGCATTGCTTGGCTTTGAACCCCTGAAACCAATTCTGAGGTACTCAACATCTCCCCTGTGCGTCATTCTCACCTTCCTGTCCAGAACTGTGTCTTCTTGCAATTCATTAAGATATTCAAGTAACAGGTCATCAATAGAAGGCAATTGACTCTGCTCTTTAGGATCTTCAATTAACGAAGGTTCAAATAGTCTCAAGCTGTCTACATTGACGACTGAGTAAATGTGCATATAAGCTAGCAAATCAAGGCGAAAAGCATTCTCACCAATTTTCTCAAGGATCCTGAAAGGTCCATATCTTATTGGTTTTAGCTTTTTACCTTCACCTTGCATCTGTCCTTACTGATATACAGCCATACTTGATCACCAACTTGAAAACTATGCTCCATTCGATGCTTGTCATGCCTTGCCTTGTATTTGGCCTAGCTTTTTTCCAGCTGTTCCTGTACTGCCTGATGGATCCCTTGAATTTGTTCAATGAACCTAGTTTCCTTGTCCACATCGATGTGTCCCTCAACTGTTGTGTCCTTACCAAAGACAAAATCCAAGGGAGACCTTGGTGTGAAACCAAAACTGGTCTCAAAAGGAGATCTCTGTGTGGAAGAATGTTTGGCTTTGTTGTAAGCATGTTGCACATAATACAAATGTTCATTCCAAATCTTGGGATGTTTGCTGCAATATCCCATGAACAACTGGATCACTGTCCTGTTGACTACTTTTGTTTGGCCATCGGTTTGTGGATGGAAAGCTACGATTTTCTTCAATTTGGTGTCCATCAGTTCCCACAGACTTGACCAAAAATTCCCCACAAATCTGGTGTCTCGATCAGATATAATGGAAGTGGGTAATCCAAAATGAACCCATACATGTTGAAATAACAGTTTTGCAATTTGTTCAACTGTAATCTATTTATTACAAGGTATCAACATACACATTTTGTTAAACCTATCCACAACATATAGATAATCATGAGCCTTCCTAGATTTAGGCAGTCCTCCAACAAAGTCCATGGAAACACTTTCCCAAGGATGAGAAGGATCTGGCAATGGAGTGTACAAGCCTAGTTTCCTATTGCTGGGTTTTCTTTTAGCACACATAGTACACCGTCTTACATATCTAGAAACTGTCTCATTCATTTTTGGCTAATAGCAAAATCTTTGCAACTGCGCAACTATTTTTCTTACCCCAAAGTGACCTGATATTAGAGAAGTGTGTGCTTCTTGAATTATCTTTACTCTTCCAGTTCGTGGAATGCATAGCTTCCCACAATGATACAAGAGTTGGTCCTTAATATGATAATCCAATTCTTCTACTCGTTTGCCTTGACTTAAAGTTGCATATACATCTTTAAAGTCTATATCTTGAGTATATTGTTCAATGTAACTTTCATGTAATACATAATTATTCTTAAGTATAGTAGATGCATTTATAATGGGTCTAGATAACATATCTGCAACTTTATTATGTATGCCCTTTTTATATCTGATGACTAAATGAAACTACTATAGGAACCCCATCCACCTGTGATGTCTTGATTGCTACAACTTAGTTTAGGAGTGTAGATATTGAAGTGGTTGATGATCAATATGGATAACTGTTTCTTTTCCCATTAAGTAATGTTTCCACTTTTTCGCACTCTATACTAATGCATACAATTCCTTATCATATGTGGGATAGTTGCAGAGTTAAATGTCTCAGAATGATAACATATGGGTTTACCGTGCTGTATCAACAATGCTCCCATGCCATAGTCACTGGCATATGTTTGGATCTCAAACAATCTTTGAAGATCTGGCAGTGCTAGTATTGGTGTTGTACTAATCTTTTCTTTCAAGGTGTCAAAGGCTTTCTTCTATTTGCCTCCCCACTGAAACACCTTTTTCAATCCTGTTAAAGCATGTAAGGGAGCTGAAGTTAAGGAAAAGTTAGAAATGAACTTACTCCTAGTGAGGTGTAATTAGTAATCCCAATTTCTTTACAATTGCTTCAGAAATTAAATTTACTTGTGAACCACTATTAAACAAAGTATCAATCTTTTGATGTTTGGAAATAACTCGAATATGGAAAAGCTCATGTCTTTTTTTCTCATTTTCTTCATCAATAGTAGATTGTGCAGAATTACTAGTAGATGCTTCAGAATTCTTACCTTTTATGCCTGTCGCTGCAATGGTTGTTTCATCTCTTGAGTCCGACCCCAAATCTTTCTGAATAGATGCAAAATTCTTCTTATTCTTGCCCTCAAAATTCTTAGGTCTCAGCTCCGGATGCAGAATCCAACAGTGCTCATCATCATGCCCATCCTTCTTATAGTGAGTGCATGAAGACTTGCTTTTATGTGCAGTGTTGGCCTTCATCTCTTCCCATTTCTGTTTTCTTTTCTCCTTATTCTTGCTTGCAATGGGCTTGGGTGATCCTCCAACCTCTGGGTTCCCATTCTTTCCTCTAGCTTCTAGATGTGTAGCTTGAACAGATACCTCATCTATACTAGTGGGATTAAACATGAGGATAGTGTGCCTCATGTAGCTGTGTAGAACACCGATGTAGTTCAACAGAGTCTCAGGTGAGTCTAATGAAATTCATATAATCAAAGCTCTCTTCCTAAATTTTTGGGTGTAACCTTGTACACTTTGCCCTTTCAATTAGCGAAGAGTTTGCCAACTCATCATGGCTTGCTGCATGTAGGCCAGTGGATAGAACTGCTTTTTGATTGCAGAAACAAATTCACTCTAGACAGAAAGAGTCTTACCATGTCTCTTCATGTTAGCTTGGGTCCTACCTTCCCACCAAACCAAGGCAGTGTCCCCAAGGCGTAGGCTGGCCAACTGAATCTTTCTCTTGTCTGAGTCGATACTCTACACTTTGCAATAAACATCAATTTGTCTGATCCAATTTTCCAACTTTTCTGCATTCAACTCTCCATGATATATTGGTAAATCAAATTTAACATCTAGTTTAATCAATGATGTCTTCTTTTTATGTTCAGGGCTATTAGGAGGTGTGAGAAAGCTTTCTTCTTTCCCTTTGCCTTTTGAGTGGTCATGTTGGAGAGAATCTTCTTCTTCTTTATCTTGTTCGGAGCCTGATGATTTCTCATCTTTATGTTTTCTAAAGTCATTATACATTTCCTCTACCATGGATCTCATGTCCAGGAAACTATCTATAAATTGAGAGTCTGGGCCCATAGAACCTTCCTCCGACATTGTCTTCTGAGGGTAGACTCTTCCAATTTCAGGATTAGTTTCGACCAACTCTGCTTCTCCTAATTTGAGCTTTGATCTAGTTAGCATTCAATAGCTAAATCCAGCACAAACTTGTCTAACCTTAACAACCTATAGCTCTAATACCACTTGATCTGAAATCCGCCTAGGTGACCTCAGGAAATTAATGAAGGTATTACAGACTCATGTGCTGGTGTGTGTGGCTATGTTATCTTGTGCAACGGATCGATAAAATTGCGAAATACATAGACACTTGAAATAGTAAGAGATCATAGTAAGTAAACATAAACACAACAAAATTTAATAAGGAGTTCACCCAATCCTCCTGGGCTACGTCCCCTGGTCCAACCTTCAGTGGTGGCCCTTTTATTATGTTTTTAAAGCAGATTCTTACAATAAGGAGCTCAATCTGAGTCTCACTTGGTAGAGGATGAACAATAGGATGGCACTTGGAATTCCCAAGTCCTTAGAGTTCACAGACTCCCCTTACCGAATTTCGACCTCAATTGGTCCATGTATGCTCGATGCTGCCCTTACTCTAATGGTCAGCTTGGCTTCTCTGTCCTCTAAAACTTTTCCTCTCTTTCTGTGTTTCTTGGCCTTCGGCTTCTTCACTGCTTCTCTACATCACTGTCCCCCTGCTTCCTGTCAGTTCATGGCTTTAAAGCCAATTCGTTCCTCCAACTATTCGTTTCTGCTTCCATCTCTCTAGATCGCCTACCTCTGTCCTCTGGGACTCCTCTGCCCTGTGTCATCATCCCTGTGTAATGCTTCGCAGAGAGGTGGCCATCTGTCTCTCTATGAATTGAGTTTCATTTATTCCTGAACGGTCGCCTTTTTTTTTTTTTTTTTTTTTTTTTTTTTTTTTTTTTTTTTCCGTTATTTCCCAGATGCTTGTGAAACGGATCCTTCTATGGATTCATAGGTCAAATCAGACTTCAAATATTATGCGTCGCAATTTATTTCTCCCTCGAGTTTGGTCATCCATTGGGTTGAACCTCTGCTGTTGATCTGGAGCCCCCAGATCCTATGGTCTTCGTTTCTATCGCATGGTTGAGTTTCTCGATTGTTACTCCACAATGTAAGCAGTTTTTCTCTCTCCCCACTGGACATGCGTCACTTGGTGTATGGAATTGCTGGGTCCTCAGCCAAATCATCTTATCACCTGAAATTCCTCCGATATTCTGCTAGTTTTGAGCGCGGGACCCGCCTTGTCGATTTTAGCGCTTTTCCACGGTTTTCTGGTTTCCCTTGTGACCGAGCGCTTGGGGTCTTTCCTTCTCGAGGGGTTTTGCCCAGCAAACAGCCTCCATTTCCAAATCTAAGCTTCCCAATCACCATTTTTTCACCATGCATGGTCTCCATGGGCCAATGGTTAGCATGCTTTGACCGAAGGTCCTCGTTGCTCCGTGCTGGCTACAAATTGCCATTACTCAGAGGTTATTTCTGATAGCTATAAGATTTCTTTCAAGTCTGCCATTCATTCTTAACAATCATAGAATTGTTTGAGGATCCAATTCGGATCATTGCCTAGGAGGATTGCACAATTTCTGGGCAAAGCAGCTAACTGCTGCCCAGATTTGCGCAAATTTTGGGCTGAGCAGCCCTGCTGGGGAAATTTGCGCAAATCCCACTGGAAGTGTTGACTGGCAGGATTGTGCAATGCTGGAGCCCAACAGACTGCCAGATAGGATTATGCAATTTCTGGAGGGAAGTCTATTTTTCCTCCAGAAATGCGCAATTTTCTAGGGGAAGTTGCTCAGCCTCCAGTTGGAGCAAGTTCAGGTGAACAACTTGTGAGGGGAATGGATCAAACTATGCTCGACAGGTTGCCTTTATGCATGAAAAACACTGGATCTTGTGTACTTGAAGAAGCAAGACAAAGTGTTGCGTAAGGTTGGTAGGGAGGCTCCAAAACAGGCTAAGGAAATTTTTTGAGGGTGGTTGTAGCTGCTACAACACACCCAAAGTGAAATCATCTACTTTTGTTCTTCTATCAAAAATATTTTTGATATTATCCTAGATGACACGAGCCCTACTATATACTTCTTCCCTGGATTGCTGCAATTGGATTGCCTGTTCAATTCTCCTTTGAATGTCATTTGGCTAAATATGTAATTCCTGAATTATCTTCATGACTGGAACTCCCAAAGAGTATGGAAAAAAAACATCCATTCCATAAACCAATTGGTATGGTGACATGCCAATTGATTCCTTAGTTGTGAGCTTGTCAACCCAAAGTGAATTTATTAGCTTGTTGTGCCATGAATTTTTGTTATCTTCTAACAACTTCTTAATAATATTTACCAGACTCTGAATTGAAGATTCAACCAACCCATTACCTTGTGGGTAATAAGCAGTTGAATGTCCCAAAATAATATGGTATTTTTTGCATAAATCTATCATTTTCTTAGATCTAAAAGTTGAAACATTGTTTGTAATTAGTTTATTTGGACAACCAAATATAGATAGGATATTGGTTTCTAAAAATTTGATGATAATAGCATTCATGGCTAGTCTAGAAGGAGTGGTCTGAATCCATTTGGTGAAGTATTCAGTAGCGGTAAGGATCCATTTATGTTGAGCAGAGGATGGTGGATGCATTTATTTAATGAAATCCAATCCCCATTATTGGAAAGGACTTTCAACAGACATGGGTTTCAAAGGTAGAGGCAAAATATTTCTTTCCCCTCAAAGATTTGACATTTATGGCAAGAAGTTACCTTCTTATGAACACTAGGAAAAAGTATAGGCCAGTAAAAAATAGCTATAAGGATCTTATTGGCAGTGGTTTTCCAATATAGATGGCCACCATAGTCACCGTCATGGAATTCCTGCATTTTTCTTTCTACATCATCTCTCAATAGACACTTTAGTGGAATACCACCAGCATCTTTCCAATATAAAACATTATCTATGATGCAAAATTTAACCGTTTTTAGCTTAAGAAATCTAGCCTTTGTCTTAGTTAGACCAGAAGGAGCATTTAAATTGAATAAAACATAAATAAGGTGTTCATACCAGGGTGAGGTCATGAAAGACTCATCTAATTGTCGAGTTGCCTGTTCCTCTTGATCATCCAATGCAGCTACAAAGTTGATATCAAAAGCATTAAAGTTAGATTCAACCATCAATTTTGCTAATCCTTGTCCTTTGATAAGCTTGGTTGGATTGATTTCCATGTCATACTCAAGAATGATGGCAATCCATATTCCTCTTTTTCCATCTGGTCCATTTTGTGTTAAAATATCCTTAACTACAACGTTTGGTACATAAGTAATTAAGTAAGAATGAAGGATATATACTCTAAAATCTTTAATTGCTTTTATCAATGCAAAAGCCTATTTTTCCATTATATTATAGTTGAGTGCAACATTCCTCAAAGCCTTGCTACAGAAAGCAATGGGCTGTTCAAATCCATCATCGTTTTTCTGTAAAAAGACAGCTGCAACATATGTTCAGAAGCAAATGAAAAAAATATAAAATCCTTAGTAAAATCTGGACTGGTAAGGACTGGTGCTTTTGTCAATGCTTGTTTAACTTGGTCAAATAATTTCCTAGCTTCAATGTTCCATCTAGTTTTTGAATCTCTTTTTAGCATGTTTGTTATGTTTTTGAGAAGTTCTACAAGGTTAGGGATAAATATTCTTAGGAAGTTTACTCTACCAATAAATGATTGAAGTTCCTTAATATTTCTTGGATGATTGATTTTTAGAATGGCTTCAATCCTTTTAGGATCACTTTTAA
The DNA here is from genome assembly GCA_000404065.3 of Pinus taeda. Lineage (NCBI taxonomy): Eukaryota > Viridiplantae > Streptophyta > Pinopsida > Pinales > Pinaceae > Pinus > Pinus taeda. Next base: position 68,925 of record APFE030591072.1, read on the forward strand.
TACATTCCTGAGAGATGATATGACCAAGAAGTTTTCCCTCTTCAAGGCCAAAGATTGCTTTCTTAGGATTTAGTGAAATCCCAAATATTCTACATTTCTCAAATACTCTTCTCAGATGCAACAAATGTTCTTCGTCAATTTTAGAATATACAGTGATGTCATCTAGATAGATCACAATAAATCTGCCAAGTTCATCAACAAAAGCAATATCCATTGCTCTTTGAAATGTGGCTCCAACATTCATTAACCCAAAGGGCATGTTCACATACATGAAGGTACCCCATGGAGTAGTAAAGGTTGTTTTATCTTGATCATCTAGGTGGACTAAAACCTAATTATAAATTGAGAAACCATCTAATAAATAAATCCTAGAGGATCCAACTACCTTATGTAGAATATGATCCATTTTTGGTAAAGGGTAGTTGTCCTTTAGGGAGACTTTATTAAGGTTCCTAAAATCTATGCACAATCTGATTTCACCTGTTTTCTTCCTAGTTGGAACAAAATTGGAAATCCATTTAGATTACCTAAGAGGAACTATGATTTTAGAGTAATACATTCTTTTAATTTCCTTCTCAATTAAAGGCATCAAAACTGGATTTATTCTTCAAAGTTTTTGTTTAAATGGTTTTTGATCTTCTTTAATTGGCATTTTGTGCTGTATAATTTCTGTATCATATGTTTTAAGATCTTCATAGCTCCAGGAAAAAGCATCACTAAATTCCTTGAATAAAGCAATATATTTTTATTTTTCAGTAGCTAGGAGTGATTTGGACAGTTTTATCATTTTCAGATCTTTTTCAATAGCTGAATTACATTCTTCAACTGCTGTTCCTGTGGGCTCAATCTTTGACTTGTTTGCCACAACATTGAAATCAAATAATTCTTCCAGTGGAACTAGACCTCTAGGTAAAACGTTATCTTTTAGCTGAAGTGTTTCAAACTCTTCTTTTTTTGGGTCTATCTCAAGCAATTCTAATTTATTTACAACTTTATCTATGGGTGTATTTACATCTGAATTTTCTAACTGCCTTTCTATATTAGGATGTACAACTATTTGATCTTCTAATTCAGATTCCAAATCAATACTATCATCTTGAAATTCATCTTTGGATTGCAGAAAACTTTCAATCTGTTTTTCACTTCAAACACCCGCCAATACCTCATATTATCTGGTACAACTGGTCGATGTTTTACTTCCACTGTATATTCTCAATTAGGGTAAGGCATTTTATAGGACTAGATGAAAAAGCCAGATTATTTGGAAAGATATTTTGTTTTCTAGGAATTGCAGAAAGGTCATATTAAAAAAACTCTCTAGAAAATTAAGCACAACATTTATGTATGCTCTCATTCTAGTGTGTTTAACTGAATACTCTCCTTTAATTTGTTTGATAATTAATTCAACATCCCCTTGAATGGAGATTCTTTTGGCACCTAATTTTTTCAACAACTTCAATCCTAATATAAGGGCTTCATACTCTGCTATGTTATTGGTACATTTGAAATTAAGTCTGTACGAGTGACCTTCAGCATGATTATTTAATGTGTTAACCACCCAAATTCCTGCTCCAGAACCGTCTTTGCTACAAGAGCCATCAAAGTTCATGTTCCAAAGAGGTTTAGGAGGAGTATTTGGTTATGTTGTTTGTGTTTGGGTTGGGTCTGTTTTAGAAATTTTAGTTTCAACATTGATCACTTGAGTGTTGATGTCTCCATCATTATAAAGAATGAAAGAGTCTAATCTGAGTGGACATAATAAAGAGGATAGTTGTGAGGTTTCTCTTGACTACTCACCATGAATTTCATCAAGGTTTCCTTATATAATCTTTTTTGCTGCCCAAAGACTGGTATGGTGGCAAATATCATATCCATTTGTAGGGTTCCTTGTAATTTTTCTCCCCATGAGCGTGACAACAACATGCCATAATTAGGGAGAATTTCTGCAACCACTATATCCATTACCAAACTTATAGCAGGAATTTGACCTAAAGTAACACACATGTCTTTGATGAGACCTAGAAATATTACTTTACTAGAATCAAAGGAGTATAAGTATTTATAAGGTTTGGTAATATCAAGTCCATAGAAAATTTTATGGGCGAATGTTCGCCCTTTGGCGAAATTAAGAGGTTTTAAATTTTTAGTGGGCGAATATTTTGTATCATAGTACATTTTTACAAATCACCTCAAATAGCCCACCTTATTTTAAGGGAGAGGGTAAAAAAGGTAAATTTAGCCCTTGAAATTAGGAGTTACAACCTTCCATTCGCCCATTTTCAAGAATAGGTTTTATTTAAGTGAATCCATTCGCCCATTTTCAAGAATAGGTTTTATTTAAGTGAATCCTATGGGCCAAAGGCCCAAATACCATATTTATAAAAGAGGTATGGTAAATTAATAAAAATATAAATAAATGAGAGGTATGGTAATAAATAAA
>APFE030591072.1:72151-86070 GCA_000404065.3 Pinus taeda
TATTAATTTTTATAAATTACTAATAGTAATTTTTAAGCTCTAGGTTTATGATAACCCATGGTAATACCAAGATCTTACGAGATTTTATAATTGAGTAAAATATTCGCCATGCATGGTGAGAGATTCGCCAAAAAATTATATATACATATTATATTATTGATAAATTCACCTTCCATTTTTCCTATATACTGTGGAGAATCGCCCATTTATTAAACTTATAAATTTAGGGGGGTTCTTAAAATTTTCCCTGATCAAGTCCTAATTTCTCCATAACAGCTTTAGGAATTAAGTTGGGGGAAGCCCCTGAATCTAACATAGCATTATGGAGGATCTTATCAATAATATTTAGGCTAACATAGAATGGAGGAACACCCCCTTCCTGTGGTTTGCCCTCAACTTCCGGTCCAAATAAGAGTTCAGGCTAGTCATCATTCAAATTTACAGAGTCTGCGTTTTCCCCTATGTTTAGAGCTTTCATTACTTGGGGTCTGTACATGTTTTTGTTCATTAAATCTATGAGAGGAATAGGGATTTTCAAATTCTAATTCATTCTCAATGTTGAATGATGTTTAAATCTTAATCAAGTTGGGAAGTTCAAATTGATTTGTGATTTGTTTTGTTATAGGCTCTTTTTGTTGACTGGTGGTTGGGATATTTGTTTGAGTATTTTTAGAAACACTATCAACTATCTTCTTGACAGGAATTTCTACTTTCTTTTTGCCATAATTATCCACAATTCTCTTAGGAAGACTATCTGTGGTTTTCCTAGGATCAATTTCAGAGGATGTTTTAGCAGGATTATCAGAGTTTTTGGTGTTGAGAGTGTCTGAATTATTTTTTCTCCTAAGGTTATACTGCCTATGGACCTCTATGATGGAATTTTCAAAACCTTGTTTATATTCATCTAATTCTTCAGAATCTAGTTCGGTTTGAGCTAGGAGAAAAAGTTCTTGCTCCTCCTGAGTGAGGAAAATTGTTTCATCATCATTGATTCCCATCAGATTTATTTGATTATCATCCAACTCTTCAATAATATTACCCTCATCATCAGTGTAGTTTTCTTGAAAAGGAGGTTGAACTTGCTAGTCTGGACCCTTTTGTTATCTTTGTTTGATTTGGGGAACATTTCTCCTGAAGTTTTGGTTTCTATTTTGAGGAGCATTTTGGTTCTCTCTCACTTGAGTTTGGTCATTTATGTTTACTCTTTGCATCATCTGATTCACTACTCTCACTAGGTTATCAATTTTATGATCATAGGCAGAAGTGGAAGGATCTTCTTTAATGGTAACCCTGCATTCAGATTTTAGTTTGGCCTTTTTGGCTAAGATGTGAGCTTCGACGTTTATGGCATTAGCTTGCATTTATTCCAAAGTAGCCGGGTCTCTCTCTCTAAGTTGATATTCCATGTCTACATCGAAACCATCAGAAAAATCAATTAAATCTAGGCCAGGGGAGGGCTTGAAGTATTGTGGAATGGCATTGTAAATAATATTAAACCATTCACATTATTCTTCCACACTTTCATTTGGCTTTCTTTTCAGTCTTTTATATTCATTTAGGAGTTGAAGTGGATTTTTCTTGATTTCCCATCTAGCTAAAAAATTTTGATGGAACACATCAAGGTTTGTTATACTTCCTGCAGGTAAACTCCTAAACCATTTTTTGACATCACCTCCTAAACTTTGAGCAAACAATCTCATTTTTACATCGACTTCATCTACTTCTTGAAGGTCAAACACATAATTCAGTCTATCAACATGCTGCTGAGCAGTATGAGAACCAGTGTTATCAAAGGTCACAATTTTAGATTGGTAATCTCCAGGCATAAAATTTAGCTGGCCTGGTAACACCAAAGGTGCATACCTACCTGCCATAACTGGTCTGGAAGATTGAGTAGAAGATGTACATGAGGTAGGTGTAGTTGTGATAACTACAGGGATAGTAGGAATAACAGTTTGAGATATCATAGGTGAAAAGGTAGAGACTATAAAATGAGTAGGACTGGGAAGATTGGGTGGACAAAGAGGTTGTTGCAACTGTTAAAGTAGAAAATGCAACAAATTATTGAATATAAGCTTCTTTAATAGCTTGATCCAAATCTGAAACTAGACCTTGTAATTTATCAAATTGCTGTAGGGATTCTAGATCAGGATCTGTTTCAAGAATCTGGGTTTGGGGTATGTATGGTTATAGTAGGGATTTATCAATGACAGTCTGATCTACAAAGGTCTTAGATTTTATCTAAACAAACTATGATGGAAAGGAAAATCAAACTCGATATCATGAATATTTCAAATTTCTCTGGAAGAGAGTTAGACCTTGACAAAGGACTATTCTCATGTAGATAATTGAATCTAGACAAAGGACTATTACTCCCTTGAAACTCTATAAGAAGTTTCTTTCTCACCAATTTCTTTGGATTATCTACACATTCAATAGGGGAGGGATTAGGGTGAGCTCTAGTGAAAATTCTTTTGGGAGCTAGGCCTATTAAAAATTCATTACACAAATAAAAATAAAAATCAATGACACACTAAAAGATATACAAAATAACAACCTCAAATCATGTATTTCATAATGATATATAAGTTTTAATTGATAGAAATACTGATTGAATACCAGGGAATAATGATTTTTCAATCTAAAGAGTTTTATTCCCAAGTATGGTGGCCACTATGTTGTCGTTCTGTATTTTTGAGGTTGAGGGAGTAAACACATAGGATAGCATCAAAACCACTTTGGAAGATGGGATCTAGCCCTACTAGCTGCAGAGAGGGATTTGTCTGTAAAATTTAGCTTTGTTTTATGTGAATTTTAGGCTAGTTATGATTGTACTTTTTTATTTTGATTTGATTGGTTGGTTGATTAAATTGTCATAATTCCATTGTGCTATGGAGTCTATAAATTAAACTGGATTTGGCATCAAATTTTTAGAGGAGTTTTCACAGGGCAAGCTAGGTTGCACTATTTGGATCTTTTTAGAAATTAAATGGATTGTGAAATAGCAGAAGTGTAAGGTTTCAATAGAAATCAAAGAGAAATTAAGAATTCCTTGATTTGACTTCAGTGGAAAACATAAAAAATACCAACAACAAAAATAGTGTGCTCTAAGTAACAAATCCTATTTATCACAATTTATGTTAAGTAATTCAGATATTCAGAATAACAGATAAAGAAAAACAATGTTTAAACAAATAAACATAAGAGACACATCACCATTTGGTACACCACATGAATCCTGTGAAAGGTCCTTGTATTATTGATGCTCCAATACTTTGAAAAATACAATATGCAGAAGAAATTACATTCAGAAATCAACCCTTAATACTTCAAAAAATGAAGTATTTATATTGATAATTACAAAATCATTTACAAAATCGTTGTCAAACCAACAATGTATTATTAGCCTAATTACAAACAATACGATTTATCTTTGGCAGAAAAATAGGCCACATAGGCAGCTGAAAAGAAAGGTGGTTCTGTTTTGATGGATTCGATTGCTGAGTCAACCTGACACCGTCTGTGGTGCTGAACTGACTATCGTGCTAGCTGATGTGCTGGTTGTTGTATTAATACTCCCAAATTATATTTTTAATCTAGTAAATTGATTAGTTCTTCCCATCTCTTTTCATCTGGTACAATCAATTTAATCACGCTCCGGTAAATTTCATCTACCTCTGTGTATTTGGCAAAAGTTGGTTTCACTGTAAAAATATGTTTCACTTCATTCTATACGTAGAAATCATTTGACATGGTTTCCAAAAACACCTTTGCTGTCATACTACCCTTAATTCCACTAAACTTGATATTGCTTATGGCCATTTCTTTCATCTTCAAGACATAGTCTTCCTGAGTGATCAATTTGCCATTTATTACATAAATGCTGAGTCCTTTCAGGATCAATGCTTCAATTTTGTTAGTAAACCTGTTCGCTTGCAGCTCCAATGATTCACATCTTTCTTCCAACTGATCAATAAGGTTTCTCTTAGTCAAAACTTTATTCACTTCTAAAATAGTGGAAATTCTGTCACTCCTTCCTAATGATTCAAGCTCATATTTTGACGTAGAATTCAGGAATCTGATAATGTTGGAGGCTTCTGTGGGAATTTCTCCAAGCTTATCTCTTCCTTGTGTTAATGTCAGTCAGCTCTGCTTGTCACCAGTGATAAAATATGCTTTTACAAAGTTTTTTTAGGGGTCTCAAAGTTAGCTTTTTGTCATTTCACTAGATCTTCCTTTAAAAAACTTTGGTCACTAGTTAGTGTGTCTAGGATTATTTCCACTCTCTCAAGAATTTCACATGCCAGTCACTTTCATCACTCAGCTAAGTGTATCATTATCAAGAATCATCATCATGTCAGTAATCGCCATCATGATTTCATTCAGTTGAGCCTCTCCATTAGGTCATTAGGGTTTCAAGGTCACTAAAACTCTTATTTCATGCATAAAATCTGGCAAAGGAGGAGTGGTAATAAGCAATTCTCTTCATAAATTTTGATATCAAATGTAATTTTATGTTTTTATATGTAATAAGTACTTCACAGTTCCAAAGGTTGCAATTCAGAGTTCCAAAAAAGATCTAATGTTTCAAGAAAGCCAATAAAGTTACCAAGTTTCAAATTTCAAAGGTCTTAAAGTGTCAAGGTTCAAAATTCAAGTTAAAAAAGGATAAGATGAGTTGTTTTTTTTAACTCATTTACACTCTTAAAATTTCAAGCATCTCTCAATCATCATCGTGTAGGAGAAAAATTTGTGAAAATTGAGGGTTTTGTTGCATTTTGAGAGAAACGTGACCTTTTTGTGGAGAAATGAAACCTTTCTGTGGAGAAATGCGACCCTTTTAGGAGAAGTGCGACCCTTCTAAGGAGAAGTACGACCCTTCTGGAGACACCTTGGGAGAATGAGTTTTCGGAGGCCTTCCCATGGGTCATTTTCAAAAATTCAAGATGTTCTGGAAACTAGATAGACAAGGCTAGTTTACAGTTCTTTCAAATTTCAATTTTGACTCTAGGGAGGTACCTAAAATTGCCTCAAACTTGGCATGACCCTTCTGGAGACACCTTGGGAGAATGAGTTTTTAGAGGCCTTCCCATGGGTCATTTTCAAAAATTAAAGATGTTCTGGAAACTAGATAGACAAGGATAGTTTACTATTATTTCAAATTTGAATTTTTACTTCATAAAAACACCCAAAAATTGCCTCAAACTTGGCACTATGCTTTTGCAATTTTATGAGATTTTGATTATAATTTTCACAGCGTAATTTTTCAGAGTTTCTAGTTTGAATTTTGTAAAAGCCAAAAGGTGAAAGTGGATGAATGTAAATGGTCAAATGTAAATATAAATTAGTTAATATATGGGTAAATAGGTGTCTTATCCTCCATTTAATGCTTTTGATAAATATGTTGTGATAGTTAGATAAAAGAGGAAATGGTTGAGTAACCTCCCTAGTATGTAGCAGTGATCATATAGGTGCATGTATAAGACTTTCTTTGCTAGAAATTCGAACTCCTAGGGAGGATTTCAACTTCAGAGCCTATATGAGGCCTTTTGTAATCATTTTCAAGGGCTGGAAATTTGAGGAGAGAGCCATTGTAGCCTGCATTTGACATTTTTGGAAATCAAAGGACACCATTTGCAACTATTATTTAGGAATTCATGTGCAGTGAGTTTATGATGTTGTTTTTCCTCTGTTATTACTTTATATGAATGATATTTAGCTTCCTTTTCCATTCATAATCTCTTCAATAGTTTTCCTTGCAGTTTATAAACATATTTCTTTTCAGTAAGCTTTGTTTTGATGGAAATTATTATATGTTTTTTTCACTCTTTCTTAATGAATTCATGTCTCATGCTCATTAAGACCTTCATGCTTCTTCTCAACACCATAATACATTGGAAAAACCTAAAATCCATCACAAAACTACTGCTACCTTGCTCCTTCATATCTTTGCTACTGTAATCCTTTGACCCTCTAACCTAGCTACTTGATTTTTTTCCTTATCCAACATCAAAATCCCTAAATTTCCCAAAACTCGCCTGAGCCTAGCTATCTAGCCTAAAATCCTTTACATCTTAGTAATCTGCTAGCTATGATTCCATAGAGAGATCCCTCACTAGTTTGGTAGGGCTAGCTACCAAACTAAAACCTTGGTCTGTGGTTTACCTCTGTCGATTCCTCTCAGCCTGGGACATTGTGGCGGATAACACCCTATGCCTATCAAAAACTGTCTTCTACTTTTCTGTTTGGACATTCTATGACTCTAGCTCAGTTTCCTTTTGACCTTGTGATGATGAAGGTCTAGTAGGAGATGTTGTAAATTTGTTGGTTGTAGGTGGTGAATTTGTAATTATGATGGCAACCTGCTCTTTTGTCTCTTTGTCCACATCTACCCTAGGAGTCAATTTTGTCCTCTTCCTGTAACTAATTCTAATCTCTTTGGCTTCACTTCCTATTATCGATGATGATCCTTCCTCCCTTTATCTTTTGCTCGATTTCTCCTAAGGAGTGGGAGTCTGCAAACTGGAAGCAGAAAAGAGTTGTTCTTTAGCTTCCTGCAAGGTGTTTTCTTTCCATTCCAACTGATTTGCATAATTCTCAATTCCAGGCCTTGAAGTATGAATGTAAGGAGTACTCTTATTCTATACTTTAAGATTTGAAATAACGCCACAAGGGTCATAAGACCATGTAAAACTAAGACCAAACTTCATTTCTTTAAGCATCTTGTCTGCTTCTTCACCTGCTATCCTCGTATTACATACAAATGGGCCCACCTGTGTCTTTATTCAGAACTGTGATTTCTTCTTGGCCACTACAAAATGGATGTCATCAGAATTTAACATCTGTCTAATATAATCCAGGGAAAAAATCCTCACGGGGAGGTATTTAGGGAGTCTGTATGGTGCCAATTCACAATCATAAACCATGATCTCGGTGTAGTTTTGGTATAAATACCAATCCCCAGTCTTGGCCTGATCTATTAGATGCAAAATTTTCTTGATTTGTTCACTGATTTTGGGCTAAATTGCAATGTTAATAATGTTCATGGCTGGATGAACAAAATCCTCAATGAACTGATTGTAAGAGAACTCCTTCTATTCTTTCATGACCAATGATGTCCAAAAGATCACTGGTTGTTGATTTCCTACATCATCAAGCTTCTGCATTGCAAAAAAAAACTTATCTGCCTGATAGTAGAGGAACATATAGATTAAAATGGAGGTGTAATTAAACACCTTTTCTATGGGAAACTTTATAAATTTCTCATGAATTTTGTCAACCAAGAATCGAGTGAAATTGAACACAATGGAAGGCTTACTGCCTATGGAAAATATGGAGAGGAATCCTAAAATGGGCTCATTACCCAATGATCACAATAATAAATAAAATGTAGGAAATCATGGGTATAATTTGTTTGGCTTGATCATAGAAGATGGAGGAAGGATATGGAGGATCCTTCTTGGGTAACTAGGCATTCTCAGGCAAGAAGACCTCAATGATTTTGGGTCTAGTAGTAAAATCAAACTTTTGATAAAGCTGGGTGAGGGCTTCTAAGGAGAAAGGAGTACTATGTTCCACAGAGGGAGTCAACATTATTGGTCTATGGATTGGGTAGTTATAGTGAAGAGGATGTCCCCTGATGGGGCCATGATAGCTCTTTGGGTAGGGAAATAACATGCCTAACACTTTCTATTAAACTCAGGAGCTTGGAATGTCAAGGGGAAGATGTAGTGGGGGAGATTAGATTCCCAAAGCCCAATTTCATCAGTTCTATCTGCATGTTTGTCTTCCAACTAGAAGTATAATTCTAAAAAGTCATAGTCACACTGGGTTTCATTAATCCTGTAATCCCTATCGGCTAAAGGTATGTGATCTAGATCTACATATGGAGGGATTAATGGATTAATAGGCTTATCTTGGGTTTCTCTTTTGGGAGGCATGACTATATCACTGAAAGTAACAGTACGAGAAATTGACAAAGAGCTTATCGAGAAAACTATTTGGGTAACGAACTATCAGGGAAAGGGAATTAAAGACTGTGAGTTTCTGTGTGGGTTTGGTCGTGCAAAATGCTATGGGAATGTTCGTTGTGTAGAATCTGTCAATTTACAGAGGATAAGTAGTGAAAAGGGAGGAGAGTGATGGTTTCAATAGCTTTTAAATAGTTTAGTGTGAGTCCCATTGGAAATGGTGCAGACCGTTAAGCCTGAATAGTTAACTAGGAATTATGAATTAATTCCAAATGGTTCTTTTTTCGGGAAAGTATTTAAGTGGCTAACGGCTAGGTGATGTGGCAGGAGGAGAGTGATGGAGGAGTCTAGGTGGGGATTGGGTAAGGCGGGGAAAAGGATTGGTGGTTTCGGAGGGGGTAGTGATTGGTAAGTGGTTTCACAATGGGGGGGGTGAAAAATCATGAGGAGCTGCCACGTAAGGGAAGGGAGCCCAAAGGGAGAAATAACTTTTTGGACCCCACCCCGGTGATAAAGGAAGGATGGAGAGGGGAGGCCGAAGGTGGATGAGGGTCGTAATTGTGAGAAGGAACAAATATTGATTCCACCGACTGAGATGTACTATTGTAGAGGCTACAACCACCCTCCAAAATTTTGCCTTAGCTTCGTTTTGGAGCCTCCCTACCAACCTTTCACAACAACATGTCTTGCCTTGTTAAGTACACAAGCTTCAATGATTTTCTTGCAAAATGATAGCTTGTCCATCAAAGCTTATTGCATTCCCCTCACAGGCTATTTCTCTTAACTTGGTCTAGCTACACGCTGAATAACTCCCTCAAGAAATTGTGCAATTATGTCTGGAAGCTTGCTGGGCTCCAGAATTGCACAAATCTTCTTGTCACTGTTCACTGGAAAATTTGCACAATTCCTCCTAGTAGGGCTTCCCAGCCTAGAAATTTTACAATTCTGGGCAGCAGTCAGCTGCTCTGCTAAGAAATTGTGCAATCCCTTTGGGCAACCAGCCCAACTCCCTCCTAGAAATGTGCATTTTTTCCCCTCAGCTGAGAAGACTATTGCATATGTAGTTGGGTTGACCAGTTCCCTCCAAGTGTTATAGACATATTTGGGCACTGCAACCCCAATCTTATATGTCGATAAACCAAGGGCTCTTTAACCCCTAAAAGTGTTGTTTCATACCCTAAAGGATCATGGTCAACTGATTACATCATTCCCAGAAGCTCCACTTGAAAAACCACTCAGAATTGGCCAAAACTGGAGCATACTGACTGCTCCACTGTCAGGGTGTGATGCATACTGACTCCTACACTAGCCAGGTGCAATGCATACTGAAGAGGCCTTTTGTGGGGTGCGATGAGCAAGACTGGACAAATGTCCAAGACAGTTTTCTAAGTGGATGCTCATGGAATCTTCTAGAAACTTCTCTTATGACACTTGCCTCTCTAAATTCGCTCAGGGATGAGTAAGAGATCCAATAAATCTCTAAGTGGAACCAAGAACAAAAAGTGGAATGACACTAATCAAAAACCCAGAGATGACTCACACCCTTGCAGACATCTATAAATGGATCCCTCATCTGAGAGATCTAGAGGCTGAAATTTTGTAATTTGTAAGGAAGTGCTGATAGTTTGTCTTTGAGAAGGAACATTGTATTGTTGGGTGATCTTGCTTTTCATGAGGTGAAGAGGGTTTTGATGCTGGGAGGATGATGCTGGATCAGACAGCTGGATTGTAATTCTCCCTTCTATTTAATAAAGTTCTTTGAGTTTTCCTCCATACAATCGTGTATTTTTGAATGTTTTTATTTGTGAATTCCATTGTATGTTCATTGTATTTCTGATTCTGCATTTCTTATGATATAATAGATCGAGATGCTTTGATGGTGTTTTTTTACTTTGTCTCTATAGGTATTCTCTAAGCAGGATAAGTAGAAAAGGAGTTGCAAGCTCTGTCGAGGGGGAGAGAGTTCAAGTAAGGAGTCAAGCAGAAGATCCAGGTTGGTTCCTTTGCCTCTCTATTATATATCATACATAGAGGAAATTTCAAATTGCTTTGATTGTTTGTTTCTAGGATAGCTATCAATCCTAGAGGGCTAGCAGATAAAAAAGACACTAGTTTTCCCGGAAACACCATGTCCGAGTAAAACTGATTTGCATGCATGGATTTCTCCTCCCAAGGCAGAATGCAAAGACATCCCTTGATTCAGGGATATATTTTTAGTACCTGGAGGTTACATGCAAGGATCATTTAACAAGCATCCTACCAAGTATCGCTTTTCCTAGATTTGTGGCATGCACATCACAACCACAATTCTATCAAAACTCATCAACCGGATGTTGTAGAGCTCATTCCTCACATTGACCTTGCAACTCTAACATACCACATTGCATCTAGGAGTCATTTGCACATTCAACTCAGCTGTCTTGGGGTAAGACTTCCTTTCATGTCTTGCATTGTGTTTCAGTCATTTTTTGTGTTTCGCTTTTTGTGAGTGATGTCTGCTTGATTTCAGTGAGCGCTTTCTATAATTTTTATGTATGTAAGCTTGTAGAAGCACCGTTTCAATTCTCTCTTCCATATTGTTATGCCCCTATACCAATAGGTGTCATATATCATGATTGACTTGATGAGCTATGTAATATGTTCATACCTTTACTTGTTGCAAAGGTTTTCCATATTTATAAAAAATTAAAAAAATTTAAAAAATGTAAAGAGGGTATACCCTAAAAGAAAAATCAAAGGGTGAAAAGAATAAAAAGATGGTCAAAAAATGAAAGAAAATGAACCCCAACAAAAAGAAAGATCAGGAAAGTGTGCAAGTCTAAATGCCACTATTTTTTTTTAATATTGTAGAATAAACAATTGTGTGCAGTTTGTCACCTATGCCACAATTCATGAATAGTCAAATAGCTTAAACTTGACATGTTCATATATTCAATTTCATGTTGTATAAATAGAGAATAAAGATTTGACCAAACAATTTAATCTTGGCAAATAAGTAGACAAGTAGAGTGCAAAATGGAGCTTAACAGTTTAATCTGAGCCCTTGGATGTAATAAGTGTAGACTTAGATAGACATTACCAAGTAAAAGAAAAGAAAGTTTGATAAGGTTTTGCCAGTTTAAGTGCATCCTAATAAAGAAGTAAAATTGCTAGGTTAAGTAGGTAGGGTAGGTAGATGATGGTTGCAGAAATAATATGTGATGAATAATATGTCTAAAATGTGCAAATCTTTTTACTTTCATCATAAGGCAAATGGCATGTTTCACATGGAAGGTTCATCAAGCAAGCAAAGTCAAAATAATTAACTCCCTTACAAATTTCACCTAAATTTTCACTAATTTCCCCTAAGTGCCAAGGTATCTATTAAATTAGAGGGGCTCAGAGCATTTCTATGACTTCTGGAGGGACCGGACCCTCGGCCCAATAATTTATAAATGCCTAAGTACTTAAGCCCATTTATCGATCATCATATCCCTTTATAAGTCATTCATCCCATTCATAAAGTTTTCCCTAAGTAAATCCTATTTTACTTAGGGAAATTAAAATATTTTCACAAAAACCCTCATTATTCACTTAGCCTAAGTTTCAAATACACACATGAAAATGTTTTAGACTTAGCGCTTTTCTATTCAATTTCATATTAACAACTAACTTATGTTATTAAGTAATTCCCTTATAAAAATTCACCCGCTCCCGTATTATTTTAATATGTAAAAACCCCAAAAAACTTATATACCCTATCCCTTGGTTAAATATAACCATAATACACCATTAATAGGGATTAATTAGTTAATTTGTATCTAATTAAGAGCCCCGACCCCTGCCATAATAAAAAGAGGATTAATTAACCCCCAGGGTTAGTTAATAACTTTCTTGACCAATCCCATCGCTCCCGATATGATTATAAAAATATTTAATTACATCGGGCTCGCCCTCATTAAACTCCTATCACCATCACCTCCCCGATAGCCGTCCAATCAGGCCCTCCAGATCCGATGACTGTCATGCATATCGCATGACCCTCTGTGACCGAATGTTAGTGTGCGATCACGAGCGGTTTTGTGAACAATGCCCCTGCCACACGTTGCTCATCGTATGGAATCATGTGGATGAGCCCGAATACCGCCCCCCTCCATGAGTGGTGTAATAAAAGCCGCTTACCGCCTCCCACTAAATGATAAAACATCAAATCTTCCCACTAACACCACCTGTCCAAATCCCGAAACCCGCTAAATCCTTGACTTTGTATATAAAACAAAACAAATCATTTTGTCGTTCTATTCTGCGAACACATGCATGTAGCAAACTGAACGACGAAGGTCAACCAACTTCTACTCCCAACCTCCAACCACCTTGAGAATTTGCAGTCGACTCTGCCCAAAGTCCTCCATTTACACTAGTTTACCTGCCTTCCGCTTCTCGTCCCCAAAAGCAGGTATCTACCCAAATTCCCATCAAGAAACCCTCCGAGTACTTGTTTTCGTTGCAAATCAATAGAAAAGAATCCCAATTCACCATAATTCAGTTACCACATTTAAAATTCAAGTTCCCCAGACCCTCTGTTTCATCAATCTCACTTGAGAAACCCTGAGTTTCCTATCTGAATCCACAAGAACCAGAATGTAAACCTCGGTAGCCCTAAATATTGCACCCATTACCACCCCTCACTGTGATTTTGACTATTTACCCCTGGTTGATAAGGATTTCCAAATAAAAGATCTAACCACTGATAAATACCATCTGAAAGTGTTTTTCCAGTGCCGAGATAATCATTTGAATGGCCATGATGCCATAGGACAGTGGGAATCCAACCTCCCAATATACTTTCTCTCTTCTGTGCACATTTTTCCTGATATAATCCATTAGTGCCATGCAAATTATGACCACAACCTTAGAGTAGTGATGTCTCCCAATAAAACAGTCCTCTTCACAATATTTGTTGACTCAATAAATGAAATGCTGCAATTTCATCCTAGTCAAGCCCTCAACCCCATTTCTCTTGGGGATTTGTTTGAGAAATCAACTAAGCTATCCCAATCTGAACTCAATCACCTATGCCAGACCTTCATAGTAAAAGAACATCAACCTAAAGATACCCCTCCTTATATGTCAGCTTTCTTCACAGATACAGGCAAAATCATAGTTGATATGATAGTTGCAGTCATGGGATTCAACACTATTGAGTATGCAGATGAGTTGGTCTTAGTTTTGCTGTCCATATTTACCCTTGGTCAGCCCCCTACTGTCAGGTATTGTTATACAGGGATAGTGTCCACACGGATGCTTCTATTCCCACTAATATGGGAAGCTATCTTAGAAACAAACAATCAAAGTCTACTATTGATTCCTTTTATGAAAATAGATGAGAGGAGAACCAAGAAGGCCAACCTGAGTCTTGTGCTCGATTCCCTCTCCTTCTTGATAGAGTTTTTCCGCTCGCTCTTTGTTTGCTCAGCTTCAAAAGGACCTGTAGAATCACAACAACACACTACTATGCAAGAAACAAGAATCTAAATTCATAAATAATGCATGATCAGATGTACATTAACCATATACAAGCATATATAAAAAAGTACACCAGAATATGGAAGGAAACAAGAATAACTTTATTCAGATAAAAAGTAGCAAGAGAATTACAACCATGAGCAACTCTGACCCAACATCATCCTCCAGCTAAGAAGCCCTTCTTCACCTCAAGCAAAGCAAAATCACCCAACACTGTGAATGTACACCAGAATACCAACAACACTTCTCTATAAGTTACAAAAATCCAGCCTCTGGATCTCTGTGAAGAGGGATCCATATATAGATGATTACAACGAGGTGAGACATCTTTTGGGATCTTGATTAGTGTCTTCTCTCTGATAGTTCCCGCTTCCACTTGGAGAATGAAGATCTCTTACTCATCCCTGGTCGAAAATGGAGTGGCAAGTGTCAGAGGGGAAGCTT
>APFE030591073.1:13673-34193 GCA_000404065.3 Pinus taeda
AAATACATTTGAAACAAAAACTAGTCTATGAAAACTATGAAAATTGAACCAAGAAGTGTACTTAGCTTGGTGTGGGGGACCTCCACCCTTGCCTTGCACACTTGAAGAAATATTAGCTACAATAACTTCAGTAAATCAACCAAGCATGAACAACAAATTGGAATGAAACAAGTTCTTCAAATTAGCTCCCAACTCCAATTATACAAAAGTTACATACAAATACCATTACAAAAGCCATCAAAGTCTTGGCTTCAAATAGAGGTTTAATGAAAAAAACTAATATATATTATCTCTAACACTCATATCTACTCATATCCACCTATCTAAGTCGAAATCATCCAATTCATCCCAAGAAATATAGTCAATCCCATAAAATCTCAAAACTGCCCTATTTCCTAGGGATTTTCTGGTGACTAGTCATGTTTGACCAGCCTTGATTGGGTCTAATAAAGCTTGTTTTGGCCAAACCAAATGGAGTTATCTTAGTCATAGTTCCCAAGCTATCCATCCATGCATTAAACTTGAGCCCAAGTGTCCTGCAAACATGTCATCCACATAGCTATTACGGAAATTTTTGATTCAGTCCAAAATTGCACTTGAAACTCATTTTTCATAAAAACATTTAGAAATTGCAAAATTAAAATTAAACACCTGAATATGCATAAAATACATCAAAATGAGATGGATGTGATGGAAAATGGATGGAAAATATAAGGATTAAGTAAGTTTCCTTAAGCAAAAATAGACCAAAACTGAGGGCCAACATATGGTACTCTCGTGCAGTTGAATGGGGGAGTACACCAGTGAAACACTCCTACACCTGAAGGGGGGGAGTTCAAAAATAATTTGAAAAATATTTTCTCTCCTTTCAGCTAAAAAAATGGGGAAAATGTCGATGAAATTGATAGTGGTTGTCAGATTGAAAGTCTCGACAACATCAACAAAGCAGTGAGTGGGCATTTTCATCAAGGAGCGAGCATCAACAAATTCACAAGTGGCTGATCGAAAACAAAGTCACCAATGAGCAGTTTTCAAACATAGAAAAAGCAACAGTGAGTTGTTTTTCAATGTCATCAGCCAATGGGTGTTCCCAATATTTTGTTAGTGGAAACAGGATGCTGATTTCAAGCAAAGGACAATTGGATCCTTTTGCAGCTTGGCACATGATGGAGTTGTCAACCGGAATTTAGAGATGAATGAGCCATGTAGCTGACTCATGGTCTCTTCCTATTTTAGTTTCTTCAGCATCCAACTTTGGTGGTTTTTCAGGCAAATGTTTTTTGAGGATCAACTTGAGAACTTGGAAGAGGGTTCCTTGTTCTTATTTTGGACTTATCACTGAGGGGGGGAATGTTAGCCTCACTCTCACATTAAAAACAATTCTAAGTCCAAATAATTAAATTAATTAAAATCATGAAAGTTATGATTTAATCCTACCTTTCTACATTCATTTTGTTTCTCATGGTTAGAAGTAGGTTTAGGCTTAGTTGGTTGAGATATTCTCTCCAACTAGTTAGGCTCCTAGATTAGTGCGTTGTTGAGATATTTTCTCAACCATAGTGTCCAAGATAGACGTACTATCTTGAGACCAAATTCCTCATGTATTTATTTGTACTATTATCATTCTTTTTACATTAGATTGATTAATAATGAGAATGTGAGGAATGTTGTAAGGTTGCGGTCCTTTCTGCCATGTGTGGTTTTTCTATATTTCTGCTATTCATTTTATTGAGTGTATTATGACAAGTTGTCTGTTCATCAACCTGTTGATACTACTGATTTTACGAGCATATAATAAGTGAATTTTTTTCATTGTTACTGTCATGAATTTGTACAAAAACATTGTAATTTTTGGCGTTGCTGGTTGAAAGTATTGTTTTCAGTAATTCCCTTAATTGGGTCCCTAAATACAGTCTCAGATCTGAAAACAATTTAGCCCAGTAAAAGATAGCGATTATCATGGGTTTGATTCTCAGCTAGCATTTCAGAGATCTACGTCAGGAATAGCCAACGTGGAAAACTACATTTTAAAGTGACTTCATTTAAAAACATTAGTGGAACTTTAAAAAAAATGGGTTGATTATTAAAGTTTTTTAATGGAGAAATAAGGTGTGCTTTCTTATTTTTAGTTTTGAAGTAATGTTTTTGGAGTAATAAGGGTATGTTTTAATATTTTGGAGCGATAAGTGCTTTTTGGAGTGAGAAGCGAGAAGTGATTTTTGTACATTTTGGAGAGATAAGGACTATTTGTAATTCTTTATGTAATGGAGTAATAAGTGATTTTGTGGAGTGATAAGGTGTGTATTTTGTAAATTTGGAGTGACAAGTGGAATTTTGTAGAGAAAGTCATTATTGTAATTCAAAGTAATATTTTACTTTGAGAGTGATTGAGTTAGTGCAGGCAATTTTTGAAGACAATTTGCTTCCAAAGTTTGCAAGTGTGACATTCTCATTGAGACATTTCCATGACAAAGTTGTGACATTGAAGAATGATGTACTATAGTAACTAATAAAATCATAATTTTTGTGGTGCTTGTGTCCTAGATCTACCTGAAATTGAATAAGGGGATCGTAGGTACACTGTGTGTAATGAATTCATGTGCATGACTTGTGTTCAAATTATCTCTTTGTATTATGCTTAAATAACTACATGCACATAAGTAAGCTTCAATATAAGAATTCTTAATCAAGCTCTTGTAATCAAGCTTAAGTACACAAGCACAAAGCATTGCATCATCAACTTGATAAGATGATCTTCAAAGAAAGCACATTTCACATCATGTAATCAAAGCAATCAAGTTAAGGATGATACAAAATCGAACATTTCAAGCCAAGACGACATCAACATCATCAACACTTTTTGTATCACTTTCAGATAAACATTTTTTAACTGAATTATACGGGTGCATTCTCGGTTGTAACCGACACCCTAATTTGAATTGTTAAGGTGAATACATTAAGTCAAGTAAGTCTTAAACTGAGTCATCAAGATTGAACTTGTCATTTGTCTCTTCAGTGAATTTTCGACACTGTTTGACACCCTTCCTTCTTTAAAATCAACACATTCAATGAGTACATTGAAGAACACAGAAAATGTCTGTAATCAATCAAGCAAGTTCAAGCAAGCCATCTACCAAGAAATCATCATGAAACGAGTGTGAATTCTAGTATTCTATTCTTCAAGTGAGCATCAAGTCAAGCTAGTGTTTAATACAAGTGCAATAAGAAATAAAGCAAGTGAGTGTGTCATTCAAACAACAAAGCAAGCGAGCATGTCATTCAAATAACCAAGGAAGGAAGCGTGTCATTCAAACAACCAAGTAAGCGAGTGTGTCAAAAATCAAGTGCGAAAGTTCAAAGCACGACATCTACAACAAACAAGCAAGTGTGAAGTTGATTGAAGCATTCACAAAGTGTCAATGAAACATTCAAGCAAAGCGATGATCATCAAGTGAGTCTGAAATCAAGAGTTCAAGCAACCAAGTTATAAAACTCTAGCAAGTGTTTAAAGCATCAGCAATAAACAACAGTATAAGCGAGCCTGAATTCCAAGTGAGCAAGATAACATGGCGACACACATTCAACTGTCCCAAATTCTTAACAATTTGATTTTATCATCAGCTGGTGACATGGTGAACATCAGCAAAACAACTCTTGTTGATATTCAAGTGCATATTCAACATGTACATGTCACAACTCGAGTCGCAACTACAAAGAACTGAGTTGCTAGAGAAGAATGATGCTTCCAAGTCTTTGAACAATACAAATACAACTGATGATTCCAAGTCACTGATCCAACCAACTTCAAGTGTCGAAGTGGTCCCTGATCCAGTTCAACTTTATTCCAAACCAATCATCAAACCATGGGAAGAAATCCAAAGTAACAGAAATCGATGAGGCTTAGGATATATCAAAGATGACGCTGAATTTCATATCCCAGATTATTCAAGGCCCATTAAGTTTGTCAGTGCAGGGTTTCTTGCACAAATCACCTCGGCTAGTTCTGAGAAAGTTGAAAACAAACAAAAATACATGCAAACTGAAGTCACTGTCAAACCAAAATGCCTTCATTGTCAAAGAATCGGTCATCTGGAAGATCAGTGTTTTGATATCCAACCTTGTCACCATTGTGGTAAGTCAAGTCATTCTTCAACACAATGCAGAAAACAACAACAATCAACTAGAATGAAGATGAATTATTCATGGATTGATCCTTGGGAATGGTCATCCACGGTCAAAAGATTGTATAATTTTTATAATTGAATTCACTCATACATATGGAAGCCAACATTAAAAATGAATATGGTACTCTCGTGCAGTTGAACGGGGGAGTACACCAGTGAAACACTCCTACACCTGAAGGAGGAGAGTTCAAAAATAATTTGAAGAAGATTGTCTCTCCTTTCAGCTGACAAAGGAGGGAAAATGTCAATGAAATTGATAGTGGTTATCAAACTGAAAGTCTCGACAACATCAACAAAGTAGCCAGTGGGAATTTTCATCAGTGAGTGAGCATCAAAAAATTCTAGTGGGTGATCGATAGCAAAGTCATCATTGAGCAGTTTTCAAACACAACAAAAGCAACAGTGAGTTGTTTTTCAACATCATCATGCAGTGGTCGTTCTCAATATTTTGTCAATGGGCACAAGATGCTGATTTCAAGCAAAGGACAGTTGGATCATTTCGCAGCATGGCACCTGATGGAGTTGTCAAGTGAAATTCAGAGATGAATCAAACATGCAACTAACTCATGGTCTCTTCATATTGTGGTTTCTTCAGCATCCAGGTTTGGCAGTTTTTCAGGCAAATGTTTTTTGAGGATCAACTTGAGAACTTGGAAGAGTGTTCCTTGTTCTTATTTTGGACTTATCATTGAGGGGGGAATGTTAGCCTTACTCTCACATTAAAAAAAAATCTAAGTCCAAATAATTAAATTAATTAAAATCATGAAAGTTAGGATTTAATCCTACCTTTCTAGATTGAGTTTGTTCCTCATGGTTAGGAGTCCGTTTAGGCTTAGCTAGTTGAGAGATTCTCTCCAACTAGTTAGGCTCCTAGATTAGTGTGTTTTTGAGATATTTTCTCAACCATAGTGTCCAAGATAGACGTACTATCTTGAGACCAACTTCCTCATGTATTTATTTGTACTATTATCATTCTTTGTACATTGGATTGATTAATAATGAGGATGTGAGGAATGTTGTAAGGCCGAGGCCTTTTCCGCCATGTCTAGTTTTTCTATATTTCTGCTATTTATTTTATTGAGTGTATTATTAGTGTGTTAATTTTCTACATTATTCTGAAAACAGGTAGCCGGAAGGAGTTACTAAATATGTTAATGACCAAATATCAAAACCGTTGCTACAATGATGGGGATGTAGAGAACCCCACTACTACAAAAAGTGTCTGCATAAGGCAAGAATAGAAAAACTATCGAATATGAAAGAAGCATCTGTAGTTGGGGATTTGGCAAGGAGCATGCCCAAAATTAAAGTTTCCCTGGATGATCATCAGGCAGAATTTCAACCCACCATGATCGAACATGAAGGTATGATTGCTAAGCAACCTGTCTCTGTTTTATTTGACCCAAGTGCTAGCTTAAGCTATGTTAGTCCTAAGGTGGTAGATAAATTTCAACTGCAGAGTAGTAAGTTTTCAAAACCATGGTTAGTTCAATTAGCCACTGGAACAAAAAGAAGGGTAACCGCAAAAATAGAATGTTGTCCCATAATAATTTTAAGACAACCTATTTTCGTTGACTTTAATATACTTCCTTTTGGTTCTTATTAAATATTAATCGGGATGGACTGGTTGGAAAAGTGTTGGTCCCTAGTTGATTACAAACATAAAACTGTTAGTTTTATTGTTGAATCAGGCCAAAGGAAGGAACTCTAAGGAATTAAATCGAATACCATGTTATGTCCCATTACTGCTAGCTAGTTAGGAAAATGTATCAGAAAGGGCTGTCATATATTTGTTTTTTAGGTGGGGTTTACAGTCAATAAAAAAGTACAGAGCTTGAGGCTAGACAGTGAGTCCCGAGGCCCAAGGTACTGACTATAACTGGATATAATCCAGTGTGAAAAACAGAAAGTGCTCAGGGGAGAGTCTGGATGTGATTGCCAGACTCGTGGCTGGGAGGAGAGACTTTCTAGAAGTATATTTTTCATTGTAGGTTAAACAAATGAGTAAGATAGAAAGCTTCTATAAGAGTTAATACTGGATAGTGGAAATTATTCTTTGACTTTGCAGGTTAAACAAATAAGTAAGATAGAAAGCTTCTTTACGAGTTAATGACCATGGAAATTGCTCTAATTATTAAGTGGAATTTGATAATCTGAATTGATACAATAAAATTATTTGATTTACAGTGTAAGCATAGGGAAGCAAACCCTGGAAAGTATACCATTACTAAGAATACGAGTTATCAGTATGGCAAGTAAAATCGTAAATAGTCCTTATAGCAAACCTCAAAATAACCATAAATGTTGGCACAGGAGGGAAGATTAATTTCATCCAATCATTAATCAATACTCTACTCTGGGGTATGAAAAGTAGTTAATTATAACATAGCAATGAAACATTTGGTAGAAAATATTACAAAAGTTCTATATAATGGTCGGTAGGCAATACTACGATAATTCAACAGAATATATCTCTAATGTTAAGTTATTATATATATATATATATATATATATATATATATATATATATATATATACATAAATCATGTTGTTGGATATCGATCCACGGTGGATTAGAAGAATGTATTAACTACATATTATTACAGTAGCAAATTGAAAGCAATTAATCCTAAAACAGGAGCAATCGATGAATCAATCAACGCCATGAGCAAAGAAAAATAGAGGCATTCTCGGCCTAGCATTCAAATCAATAAGAAACTACCAAATCCACCATTAAAATAAAAATAGTAATAGTATAACAGGGGAGTATATAAGTTTTCAAATTAACACAGTATTGCATTTCAGAAAAAAGAAGAAGAAGAAGAAGAAGAAGAAGAAGAAGATATATATATATATATAAATTTTGACAATCGGAGCATGTCGATATAACTAGATGCAAAGGAGAGAACCATCACGTACATTAATAAATTAATATTTTACATAAAGGAGAAGCCCCCAAAACCCTCTAACGACTAAGTTTGGAGCAGTATCACAAAAATGTAAGAGCCCTGCTTAGTTCACGGCCCATTTCGAAATATTAGAAAAACCATATACACTTTGGCCTCTACTTTCGTGTACTTAAATAAATTTTTTTGTAAGCAAGTTTATGTACCAAAGGAAATAGCTCCAACCTGTAAAATATATATATATATATATATATATAAATTTTGACAATCGGAGCATGTCGATATAACCAGATGCAAAGGAGAGAACCATCACGTACATTAATAACTTAATATTTTACATAAAGGAGAAACCCCCAAAACCCTCTAACGACTAAGTTTGGAGTAGTATCACAAAACTGTAAGAGCCCTGCTTAGTTCACGGCCCATTTCGAAATATTAGAAAAACCATATACACTTTGGCCTCTACTTTCGTGTACTTAAATAATTTTTTTTGTAAGCAAGTTTATGTACCAAAGGAAATAGCTCCAACTTGTAAATAAACCGTGACGTTGTGGGTTCTTAAGCTTTTAAGGGCCATGGTCTCGCACATAAGACTATCTAAGAAATCACACTATGTTACCTGTCACAAAGGTAAAAAACAATAGATTCAATATGTGCTAGAATCACTTTATATATTATATATATATATATATATATATATATATAATATATATATATATATATATATATATATATCAAGTAGAAATGATCCCTAGGAGGGTTTCTTACCTGAATTGGGAATGTCTCCGTGGTGAATTACCTATTTGTGGAACAGAGTATGGTTTGAGTGAAACATTGAAAGACATAGTGCAAAATCAAAAGTAAATCTTAACTGAATAGAAGTTGTAGGTAAAACTTCATAGCCTTGGGGTTACATTGCCAAATAATTACCTTTTGGAGATGGTTCATGGATCATAGTGTTACCTGCTACCTTCGGATCCCCTTGAGCCATCCCCATGTAGTGGAGGTGGACCATTAGATTTGGTTCAAGGCAGGAACCCCAAGTTGAGGCCAAATCCTCACATTTATCAAATGAAATTTATGTTTTACCAGTCCGTCAGACATACTTGCTTCTATATGTTCAATCGACTATACCATCTCAAATCGCAAAGAGCTCAGCAGTTAGACGGAGGCCTTCGATAGACCAAGCCATCGCAAAGCAGTAAGAAATACAGAAACAACATCAACAATGAATCCTCCAGAGCTCAGGTGCAAGGAGTTATTTAGTGGACTAAACCCTAATCTCCCTCTGTCGTCGGATTTCTAGACCCGGATCAATGGATGTAAAGTGAAACAGATGGCACAAGCCAGTGAAAATGTCATTTCATAATCAATCTTCTTGTCGCGTGTTACCGCGTACAAGAGCCAACTCAATGTAATTTGAATAGGGTTAATGTACGCATTAAAGCAAGAGTATCCCCATTCGGATTTCACAAACTGTGTATTTAATATCATATAAATCTCATATGAGTCCCGTCCAGTTCCACAGTTTAATCATAAATGCAATTAATATATATTCGTAAGTTATGATAGGATCACTATTCAAGACTTGGTTTCTGGGTATAGGTAATTAATTTTTTATTTTTATTTTCATGTATTTATTAAGGTTTAATTTAGTTGTTACAAGCAACAATTTTTTTTAGTCAAAGGCAAATTAATACGCAATCAAAGACAAAACTAAATTTATAATACCATGCACAGGTATAATAATGTCATTAAATGAACACAAATAATTAAAATGACAATATTAACGTCCCTAAACTAATAATGTTACATAGATCAATTTTGAAATTATTTTAAAAAGGTTTATATAATTGATTGTTTAATTTAAATTCTTTTATATAATATATACTAATTTATATAAACAAATTGGTTAAAAAAGATATATTCAACATTGATTAGGTGTAGATGGAATGGCTTTTTCACCAAAATCTGATGATACAATCTCAAGTAAGATTGTGATTTTTTGTTGTTTAAAATATATTTTTGAATGTATAATTGGACTCAACAGCCTTCTACAAATTAAACAACTTAAACTCAAGTTTTTAAAAATATTTGTAAGATTTTGATTGAAATTAACCAAAAAAATGCTCTTAAAAAAGGAAATTTCATTTATATGTCAGATTACACCCGTTGATTATTACTACCACCATTATTATTATTATAAAATTAATATTTAATATTTTATTAAATATTAATCATCATAAATTTATATTTTTTTTGTGATTAGGAATACTCGCGTGGCATGGGCCGTTTTCATGCTCATGTAACATGGGGTCAATTTCAATCGCTATACTCGTGTGACATGGTGTCGATTCCAACCACTACCACTACAACCTCTAGGTGCCTATATATGCCCCTTCCACAGACAAAGAAAAATCATAAAATTTGAACTTCGAATCTCTTGGTACGTAACACTTCATTTTTATAGCACTTGCCATTTGAGCTGCCCCCAAGGGCTAAATTAAAAAAAAAAAAATTAGCCAAATTGGGACATAAAAAGTTAAGGAATTAAAATCCTAAGAGAACACATTGCAATATATCAAACGAGAATGGAGAAATCCAAAAAAATACAAGGATTACCTAAGATGCGTGTGGGTACCCTTTGAAATTATTTTAACCAACTACCAACAATTATGTACTAGACCATTTTCGAAAGGAACATAGAAAGGTTGTGGTTGTAGGCCGAAATTCTCTCAGTGCAAAGTAGGGGGTTGGTAAACAAGAAAAAAAGATGATGAAATGAATTTTAAATGGGGTAGTCTACCCTATCCCCCCAAACCCTAATCTCTTCAGTCATTGGATCCTTTCATTTAATCTTAACTGTGCATCTAGAAATCCATGTGATGACCATGTGGCATGGAGGGATGGAGGTGCACCATAGAGCAATGTAATAAGGCCATGGGTCCCAAGCCTCATAACGGAACCCTGTTTCGGTGATGAGGTGGACCAACTAAACTCGCCAGGAAGTGGAACAACTAAACTCACTTATTCATAATAGAAACCCTAGTGTAGAATGATAAGTAGTATACCCATATATGTGTAGGTTTTAACCCCGTACAGAAATTACCTGCATACGAATTCTAAATCACAGGAAAAATAAAAATGCGAGAGCATAACACATAAAACACATATACACAGAGATTTCCCACTGGATCTCAAAACCGAGACTACCAGCTTGATTTTTCATTTCATTCCTTTCAATGTTACAATACATATTTATACATGCCAAAGCATCCAATACCATGGACCGAAAACCATCGCGTCCAAAACCATGGACCGAAAAACCATTGGTAGGTTCGCCCAACCTAATATAGGGTCCAAAAATATTTTTCTCGGGGCGCTGCCCCGAACCCCGTAGAGGGGGGCATGTGCGAAAATCAT
Organism: Pinus taeda; assembly: GCA_000404065.3. Lineage (NCBI taxonomy): Eukaryota > Viridiplantae > Streptophyta > Pinopsida > Pinales > Pinaceae > Pinus > Pinus taeda. The sequence continues at coordinate 24,187 of APFE030591073.1, forward strand.
GCACAAAACCATAGGTGGTCCGCCCAACCTAACATAGGGTCCAAAACCAAAATTTTCCTGGGCTACCCTGGACCCCATAAAGTGGGGTTACGGGTACCCCTCAAACCCCCTGTTAACTATGTGGAAAGAATATAACACAACCCAACAATCTCCCACTTGTTGTTTTCTTTCCACAGGGGGCCACAGAAGAGCTTAGTCATTTTTCCAGCCCTGAAATGCCCATTGTTTCTACACCAAGAGAACTTCTCAGGGCTCACAAATTTTGTCAATGCATCTGCAGTATTCTTCAAAGTGTCCACCTTTACCAGCAACACCTTTTTGTCTTCTATCATATCCCTCACAAAGTGATATTGAACATCAATGTGCTTTGTCTTTGAATGATATGCAGGGTTCTTTGCCAAGAAAATTTCACTTTGGCTGTCACAGTCTATCCTTATAGCTCCCTGTACTAACCCCATACTTGAACACAATCTCTGCAACAAAACTGCTTCCTTGCTTGCATGAGTGTCTGCCATGTATTCTGCCTCTGTAGTTGATAGTGCCACTACAGATTGTTTCTTATTCATCTAACTGACTGCACCTCCAAATAGGTTAAACACATACGCACTTGTAGATCTTCTCTGATACATATCTCCAACTCAGTCTGCATCAACAAAGCCATGAATATCCAACACTCTGTCCAATCCTGGTCTTCCTTGGTAGCACAAACCATAATCACTAGTGCCATGCAAATACCTAAAAAATCACTTCACTGCTGTCCAGTGCTCCTTCCTTAGTTTTGACATAAACCTGATCAATACTCCCACTGCATGTGTAATGTCTGGTCTAGTACAGACCATTGCATACATTAGGCTACAGACTGCACTTGCATATGGAACACGAGACGTGTCCTCTTCCTCTTCTTGTGTCTTGGGACACTGTTCAATAGATAACCTCACACCTATAGGAATAGGAACCTTCACCGGTTTACTATCCTACATATTAAACCTCTGCAAAGTTGTCTCGACATACTTCCTCTAGTTTAACCAGAGCTTCCTCTTTGCCCGATTTCTTTTAATTTCCATGCCCAAAATATAGTTTGCAACACCAAGATCTTTCATGTTGAATTTGGAGGACAATTGGGTCTTCAAATCCTGGATAATTTCTTTGTCATTTCCAACCAGCAACATATCATCCACATACAAGACCAGATAAATAACACGGTCACCAATTAATTTAAAATACACACAGTGATTTGCTTTTCTTCTGATGAAGCCAAGTCCCCGTATAAATGTATCAAATTTCTGATACCACATCCTTGGTGACTATTTTAACCCATACAAAGAATTCTTTAACTTGCATACCACTTCTTTCTTACCCATCACTGCAAAGCCTTCAGGTTGCTTCATGTAGATTTCCTCTTCTAAATCCCCATGAAGAAATGTTGTCTTCACATCCATTTGTTCTATCTTAAAATCAAAAGCAGCAACAACAGATAAAAGTAATCTAATAGAAGTTACCTTGGCAACAGGAGAAAAAATATCACCAAAATCAATTCCCAGCACCTGGAAATAACCTTTTGCTACTAACCGAGCTTTGTATTTCTCCACCTTCCCTTCTGCATTTGTCTTCTTCTTGAACACCCATTTGCTGCCAATGGGTTTCCTTCCAGCCGGCAACTCCACCAGATCCCAAGCCTCATTTTTGTGCAAAGATGCCATTTCATCAACCATGGCCTCTTTCCAGAGTTTTCCATCCTCTGAATCCACTGCTTCCTTCACAGTTCTAGGATCATCATCAATAACAGACAAAGCAAAGTTTGAACAGAAAGCAGATGGACTATACCTTTCTGGCTACCTTCTTTCTCGAGCTGATCTTCTCACAGCCGAAGTTTGTGGCTCTTCATCTTCTGATTCATCCTCTGCTACAGAGTCTGATTCTTCCTCCTTTAGTTCAAACTCTATCTTCACAGGTTTCTTTGGTTGCTCTTCATGTTTAATAACATCTTTCACCTCTCTGAACACCACATCTCAACTGTACACAACCTTCCATGTGACTGGGTTCCAAAGCTTATAACCCTTTAAACCATCCTTATACCCAATAAAGATGCACTTTTCAGATTTACTATCCAACGTGGTTCGGTTCTCCTTTGGAACATGTACATATGCATCACATCCAAATACCCTCATATGTGAAAGAGAGGGTGTCTTACTAGTCCATACTTATTGTGGAGTCTTATCGTCCAACGCTGATGAAGGTGACCTGTTGACTAGGTAACATGCAATATCCACCGCCTATGCCTAGAATTCTTGTCCTAACCCGACACCACTGAGTATGCTTCTTTCCCTTTCCATCAACGTCTTGTTCATTCTTTCTGCGACTCCATTTTGATGAGGTGTATATGGAGTAGTCTTCTACAGTGCTATACCACACTTCTTACAGAATTATTCAAATTCCTTGTTGCAGAATTCTCCACCATTATCTGTCCTCAACACCTTTATCTTCTTCTCTGTCTAATTTTCCACCAGAGCCTTAAATTCTTTAAACCTATCAAAGAATTCAGATTTCTTCTTAAGAAAATATATCCATGTATTCCTTGAGAAGTCATCTATAAATGATACATAGTACATAGACTTACCCAGTGATGGAACCTTCACAGGTCCAAACACATCACTATGCACAAGTTCTAATATATGTTTTGCCCTTTTACCACTAGAGGGGAAACTCACCCGATTCTACTTCCCATATATACAATTTTCACAGAAATCAAAATACAGAGAATTATTACTCATACCTTCTACCATACCTTTACCATGAAGTATTCGAAGGCCCTTCTCTCCTATATGTCCAAGCCTTTGATGCCATAGCATGGTCTTCTCTCCAAAGAGCACTATATTTTATGATCCACTTTTAGGAACCACAGAGCTGTTGCACCCATCAACAATAGTGTTGCCTTGCAACTTGTACAAAGTTCCAATTCAAACTCCCCACATCAATACCAATGCCCCCCGAACCATCTTGCAGGTATCCTTCTTAAACACTGTTTTTACACCTGCATCATCCAGCTTGCTTACAGAAATCAGATTTATGGCTAATGCAAGAACATGTAAAACACCCAGAAGTGTTCTAACCCTTCCACCTTGTAACTTCAACTTTACTTTTCTGCAACTAATGATTCTAGCCTTCCTATCATCCCCTAAGAAAACATCACCACCATTGTATTTCTCATACTCGTAGAACCACTCTCTATGGGGAGTGAAGTGAAAGGATGCACCTAAGTCAATCAAACATGCCTCATGATCTACATGTGTACTTGAAGAATCCAAGTACACATCCCCACCTTCATCTGAGGTGGTTTTCACCTCTACAGAAGGAGAATCATCAGATCCCTTTCCTTTATCAAGAGCTTTATGTTTACAGTCCCTTTTGTAGTGCCCTTTCTTTCCACATTTCCTACACACCACCTTTACAAGTTTTCCTGGAGATTTAGATCTCCCACTCGATGACTTATTTCTGTTTCTGTTCTGGGACCATCCTCGTACAGACAAGGCATCACCATTCTAGCTCTCCATATTTTTCCATCTCATCTCCTCCATCAACAAGGATGATACTATTTCATCAAACTACAGGGAAGTTGTATTGGTACCTATTGCAATAACCAAACTATCCCACGAATCTAGTAGAGAACACAACAAACTGATGCACTTATCTTCATCTAAAATTTTAATATCAACAGATAATAACTAACTTACCACAGTATTAAATGCATTCAAATGCTCTGTTACTGAGTCTCCATCTTTCATCCTCATGTTATACAACTTTTTCCGCAGGAACAGTTTATTCATCGGAGATTTAGATTGGTACAAAGTCCGTAACTTGTCCCACAAAGCCTTCGCCATAGCTTCCCCTGATACATTCAGCAATACTGAATCTGAAACACACAATCGTATTGTGCTCTTTGCCTTCCGATCCTACTTCATCCATTTTTCATTGGACACTCCCGTTGGTTTAGTACCCGGATCTATCATGATCCATTGATCTTTATCCACCAACAGATCCTCCATCTTGAGTTTCCACAACTCAAAACTCTGACCATTAAATTTCTCTATCTCTATCTTTCCACCTCTCGCCATCTTCTTTCATCACCATAATCGATCTCGCAAATCTCCCACTGAACAGGGTCTACCACAGACCCGAGTGAAACCCCTCAGCAACAAAGGTGTCTCCTTGAAGCCAAAACAACTCTGATACCAAATGTAGGTTTTAACCCCATACAGAAATTACCTGCGTATGAATTCTAAAGCACAGAAAATAAACAATGTGAGAGCATAACACATAAAACACATATATACAAATATTTTCCCCTGAATCCCAAAACCAGGACTAACAGATTGATTTTTCATTATATTCCTTTCAATGTTACAATACATATTTATACATGCTGAAGCATCCAATACCATGGACCAAAAACCATTGTGTCCAAAACCATGTGTGAAAATCATGCACAAAACCATAGGTAGGTCCGTCCAACCTAATATAGGGTCCGAAAAACAAAATTTTCTGGGGCGCTGCCCCAGACCCCATAAAAGGAGGTTGCCTATACCCCTCAAACCCCCTATGACCCCCCCGCTACGCAATCGGTGCAACAAAGGGTGGGCTCCACCCCTCCTCTAACCCCCCAGGTTAACTATGTGGCTAGTCGTGAAAAGAATATAGCACAACCCAACAAGTCTTGAGTGTATAGGTGTTGCATTCAGTGAGATGATCAACCTTGGGAATTGTACAATCAATTGGAGGGAAATTCATAAATAATAGGGGCCTAATTCCTGAGGATTTGCACAAGGAAATAGGGGCTCAAGTTGAGGCATAAATGGATCATAGAGATAAGTTATTCACTTGCAGGTTGAGCTCAAACATAGCTAGAAATTGCAATACATCTTTATTCCTCTGATTTAATGCAAGCACGCTTAAGGGGTTTTTAATAGTTGCTTTCCCCTATAAAAATACTATGCATGTGTGTTATTTCTTATTGCATGCCTGATATTGTTGTTATAAATTGTGAATTAATGTCCAAAAAATAATAGAGTAGAATTATGTCTCTTGATTTAGATTAAAATTTCTTGAGAAGTTACAATTCTACATCATATTTCTACAAAATGCATCGAGATGCATACATAACTAAAAGCACCAAGGTGTTGAATCATATAGCTAGATATAGGTGAGCACCCACCTATTCTACCTAGACCCCCTAGTCAGTTTCATCTGTTTCCTTGTTCATTTCAACATTTACTATTTTTAGCAGTTTTTTTCGGGTCCTAAACTGCTAGAGCAGTTTTGATCCCCTAAATGATGTTTTTTTGGGGTCTGTGGCAAGCCCATTTTCATAGGAAAGGGAATGCAAAGAAACCTATAGTACTTGGAGAGACCTTTCCAACAAGCTATCATACACGCAAAACGGAGATAGTATGACCAATTTATGACCCCAGGAAGTTGGTTGCCCAGCTAACCCCAACAGGGCCCACAAACTCTTGGTGTTACTTCTCTTGGGGTGAGGGTTTTAGTTGTTTAGGGTTTTCTCATGTTTTCCAATAATAAATAGGCCCTTGAGCCTCATTGTAACACAGTTCAGAGGCATGTAGCCGCCACATCTCTTCTCAGAGATAAGCTACCATCGCTCGAGCAAGACTTATTTCCATTCTGTTTGTAAGCATATTTCACTATTTGATATTAATGAAATGAAGTTTTATTTATGTCGCATATCTGTATTTATGGTTATATTTGTAATTTGTTGCGTTCTTGTTTAAATCCAGATCAGCGGTATCAGAGTGATATGCTCTTTCTCTGTTTTTCTTTGCATGTCCCCAATGAAGTTGGGATATAAGGAGTTAGGGCTCGAACTGGTCGAACCTTTGGAAGACCAGCCTCGAAAATCCCAACGGCCTCCTATGGGGGAAGAAAAGAAAGACAAGGGGATAGAGATCTTATCAAAATATTGCTCGAAGAAGCCCGCTAGTGACAAAGGAACACAATGATGGACAACTTTGCCCAGATCCTTTAGCGGCTACCCAGAGGTGACACATCTACTTCCAAAAGCTACTCTGGAAGTGCCAAACCCTTTAAGGTACAAGTTAACTTTTACATTTCCATATTTTAGGGTCAGATAGATGCAAATGTTGTAGATAAATGGTCAAATACACTAGAAGGATATTTTTTTGTTCATGATTTTTCCAGTCGGGAAAATATCACTTTTGCACTTTTCAAAGCCACCCCCCACGCCAAGGACTAATGGGACACATACTGTGAGTAGAAGGATGAGAGGGAGACCTCATTGTTTTCAGCCACACCCACTTGGAATTCATTCCACGATGCCATCAAGGAGTAGTACTACCCTGTCGGGAGCTATGAGAATAAATACATAAAGTGGACCACACTGTGACAGGGAAGGGACCAAGACGTGCCAAAGTTTACCAATATTTTTCATACCCTTCGCACAAAGTTGGGTATCAAGGATTTTGAGCAGCATTTTGTACTCAAATACCACGACTTCCTAAATAGGTACATCCATGATGAGACGAAGTTCCTAGACATATCCTCGCTTGGCACGATGTATCGATACATTGTCAAGATTGAGGAAAAGTTTAAACACAAAAAGAGAGACTTTGGATTTTCAAATTAAAAGCATGGGAAAGGCACCCCCAAACCACATGGCAAAGGACAGGTTCAAGGCTGGGCGACCCAGGATAACCCGCTGAAGCAGCAAGAAAAGAAAAAAACCACAAAGTCAAAGAAAGACATAGGAAAATGGTGTGAGTACCATAAGAGCCCCACTCACAACATAAGTGAGTGTCGGGCTAAGCAATCGTTGGTGGCCAAATTGAAGGCTTCAAAATCAGATGCATGTTATGACTCTGAGTCAGAACCCAACAAGAGGAATGAGAAAAGAAAATAGATTATTGATGTGGAGCCCAACGCCACTGTTGCCACCACCAAGATCCAAAAGAATGAGCCCGAAGATCCGGAGGAGGGGGAGCATCTCTTTCACTCACAGATGTGGGTGAAGGGTTCACCACTACAATTCATTATTGATAGTGGGAGCCAAAAGAACCTCATTTCAGTAGAGTTCGTGAAGCAGTTGGGCCTACCAACTACACCACACCCACAACTATACAGTATCATGTGGCTTCACCAAGGACGAGATCTCCGAGTCAACCAGTAGTGTCGCCTTCCCTACAACATCAAGCCCTTCACAGATGAGGTATTGTGTGATGTTTCTCCTCTTGACATTTGTGATGTATTATTAGGAAAACCATGCTTATGGAAGCGACATGCTGTATATGAGTCTATACCTTTCTCTATGATTATTTCTTTGGGTAATACATTATACAAGATACCGGAGGTAGCCTCACCTACTGCCACCTCTTTGATCTCTACTAAGAAATGCAGTAAGATCATCTCCCAGACTAGGAACTTTATCTTCTTTCTGGTTCGATCTCAAAGTAAGGGGAAGATTGTAGCCACATCCATGGCCCCTGGGAAGTGTTCCTCCACATAACATAAGTAGGTGGATATGGTCATGAAAGAATACAATGACATCTTCTCCTCACCCATAGGGGTACCATTGCAGTGTCAGGTTAAGCATTTGTTCGATCTGACTCTTGGAGCACCTCTACCCAACGGGTCGATATATCATCGCTCCATTGTGTAAAATTCCAAGTACATGCAATGACATGATCAACATCGGGTGCCACACAAGCTTCAGGTGGGCAATAAAGTTTGGTTGCATTTACAGAAAGAATGCCTTACCAGAGTCCATCGAAAGCTCAGACCACTCCTATATTGTCCTTACACCATTACCAAGGCTGTGGGAGAAAATGCTTTAGAGCACAACATTCCCCCATTCCTTGGCTTGCACCCAATGTTCAATGTGGACTTCCTTCGACCATGCTTCCCACCATTACTGGACACATCAGAGATTGCAGAACAACTCACGAGGGACCAAGTTCAACAAAATTTTTCTCACCTCACAGAGGCTCTACACACAAAGGGGACCATTGCTTCCTAAGGGGGGAGGAATGATCCAGGTGGATATCGGTGGCCACCCGCCTATTCCACATAGACCCCCTAGTCAATTTCATCTATTTCCTTGTTCATTTCAACGTTTACTATTTTTAGCAGTTTTTCGGGTCCTAAATCTCTGGAGCAGTTTTGACCCCCTAAACGACATTTTTTTGGGGTCTACGACAGGCCCACAGCCATTGGTAGGGTCTTGCAGCGAAACATGTAGTACTCAGCGAGACCTTTCAAACAAGGCATTATACGTGCCAAATAGAGATAATATGACCAAGTTACGACCCGGGAAGATGGTTGCCCAACTAACCCCAACGGAGCCCACACAATCTTGATGTTACATCTCCTAGGGTTAGGGTTTTCTCATGTTTTCACATAATAAATAGGCTCTTGAGCCTCATTGTAACACAGTTAAGAGGCATGTAGCCACCACATCTCTTCTCAAAGATAAGCTACCATCACTAAAGCTATTCTTATTTCCATTCTATTTGTAAGCATATTTCAGTATTTGATATTAATGAAATGAAGTGTTATTTCTGCTGCATCTTTGCATTCATGGTTATGTCTGTAATTTGTTGTGTTCCTATTTAAATCCAGATCAAATCCAAAGTACAATAGTGTGTAATATATACCACGTTGATGCTAATAGATGAAAAAAGTCTCGGGGCATTCATGTAAAGAACAACACCAGGGCACACAAAAAATAATTGGTGTGTCAACTCTTTTGTTGAAAATTGCAGTGTCGATGTGTTATTTTGTATAAACACCTTGGTGTGTTAGTGATATAAAAGGAAATGCATTGTTACATTCCATAATGCACTGGGCCTAATAAATAAAAAAATCCACGAGGCATTCATGTAATGAACGACATCAGGGCACACAAAAAATAATTGTAGTCCCAGTGCTTTTGTTTAAATTTGTAGTGTCGGTGCATACTGTTTATATAAATAGACTAGTGTGTTTGTTGTATAAAAGGATCGGTGCTGTTAATTTTAATAATGCATCAAGGCTGGAAATAATATTTTGTAGGACCAGGGTGTTAGTTCCATGAAAGCACTATCCCGATAAGAATTACAATGCACCAAGGTGTTAATTGCAAAAAATACCGATACTTGAAGAGATAAACATCTCGACTCTATCATTTTCCGAAAAAAGGCACTGATCATGTAAAATTATGTCATCATGGTGCTTTTATATAACATAACACATTGGTGTGGACACACCAATTTTTTGTATGATATTTTCTCTTTTTTGGAAACATCGATTTGTGACAGTGCAATTATTGTAATTTTTAAAATTTGTCATTCATAAAAAATTGACACATTTCTTATAACAATATTCATATAAATTAGAAAAAAATAGTGAATTTGTATATGGTTTTTGAATTAATTTGTTAGTATATTATTAGATTTTGCGTCTCTTCATTATAATATTTAATCATCCATATATTTAATTAGTTGTGTGACATTTCACAACATTGGATAACACAATAGAATAAATAAAAGGCTCTTTGTCATACAAAATGAGATTGTTATTTGCAACCCCTTGTCTTTCAGTTGGGACATTATATCCATTACATTAAAAATATGTCATATTTTCACAGATAATTATTTCAAAAAATACAACAGGTTACATTAATATCTAGATAGATCATCATTTTTCGTTGGCACTGTTGTCAGTGCTCGAGCTACTTCCATGGCTTGGGTTATTTGGAGAAAGGTTTGTTGATTGCATCGATTATTTTCATCTTCTTGATATTGTTCCACCTGCAAACATAAAAGTAAAGTGCAATGGGTGTATCTACATTGGTGAGAATAATGAAAATTGAAATAAATAATATACATCAATGTAAATTGAATAACAATGTACCATAGCAAGAAGTGACTCATAAACAATGCACATGGTTTCAAAACCAAGTCTCATGCCTTGTTGAAACAAGTCTTCTGCTAGCGTAGTTCCAT
>APFE030591073.1:40462-54413 GCA_000404065.3 Pinus taeda
GAGGAACCCATTGATCCTTTTATCTTGTCCCAACTATCTTTGGTGATTGCTCTTTCACTCTTGCTTGGGCATCGTCTTCACCTCAGCTCTGATACCATGTTAATTTTAGGTATGTTCTATGCTAGAGCAATTTATTTCAATTACTTTTCCAAATTAGCAATCACATCAGCATAAAGTAAATTGCAGATAGAACATAAATATAAATCACAGAAGACAAACCAAGACAAGAGGATACAAGATGTGGCGCTAGCCAGGACAAACCTCAATGTGGGGAAACCCTTGATCAATTCTTCTTTTATGTTCTTCAAAGTTCAGCAAAGAAAGTGAGAGAGATAGTACATTTACAATAGAAGTCAATCACTTTTACTTTTGATATCAGCATGAGATCAGTTGAAGACATATTGCTTCAACTGATTCTCTAAGGTGACTCGTTAACCTATCATAGTGCTACATTCTCGTCTATTTGCTGCACATTACCGTGTGACACCTTGCTGTACTGTCACATGTGTTGAACATTGATGACTGAGCTGCTCTCTTCTTCATGTTTCTCATCATGCTGCATCTTCCATGGTCTTATTCATCATCAATATACCCATGCTCATGATCTCATTCATCATTATGCTGCCCATGCTCATATCATCATGCATCATTACGCTGCCCATGCTCATATCATGATACTGCTTATTATGCTGCGCATGATCTCATACAGCATGTTGCCTTCCTTCAGAGGCAGATGCTTTCGCTATTTCGATAGTTCCCGGTAGTTTCGTCTTTTCCGGCAGTTCTGGCTTTTTTGGCAGCTCCGACATTTCCGGCTTTTCCAGCTTTTCTAGCTTTTCTAACTTTTTCGATATTTTCGGCTTTTCTAGCGTTTCTAGCAGTTTCGGCTTTTCCAATAGTTTTGACAAATCTGGCTTTTCTGGCTTTTCTAGATTTTTCGGATTTTCCATCTTTTCCGATATTTCCGGCTTTTCCAGCTTTTATGGTGTTTCCAACTTTTCCGGCAGTTCTAGCTTTTCTAGTAGTTCCGACTTTTCTGGCAGTTTCGGCTTTTCCGGTAGTTCCAACTTTTCCGGATTTTTCGGCTATTCCGGCTTTTCTGACAGTTCTGACTTTTTTGGCTTTTCCAGATTTTCTGGCAGTTCCGGCTTTTCCGACTTTTCCTTAGGATCTCTCCTCCTACTAGAACCCAAAGACAAGTAGAGAGAGGAAGAGATTCAAGTGTGTGTAGAAATGACTTGAAGTCCTCTTCTATTTATACTAAAACATAGAGGTTGAATAGACATGACTGTTGGGCTTCTGAGCCTACATAAGTTGCTAGCCAACTTAACAATTTGTCCATAACATAAATAAATTCATAAATACTTATCGAAATCAGATGATCTTTAGATCAATCCTACATCTCTCAATGAGAGGGATCCAATAAAAATATCAGCTGCCATAAATAATATGACCCACATGGAGTTTGGCCCTAGTTTCCAATTGTAACAATATTATTAATGAAAATTCAACAAAAAAAACTCATTGAATAATATTTTTTTCATTCACTCAATTCATCCTTTTGCAATTTTTCTATCAAGATTTATGCTCTTCTACACTTAGATTATAAATAATCTTATTTGCCTTCATTTTGTGGCTCTACATGAAATAAACCAACTAATACATAGTAGTTAAACTTACATTTGACGAGAAGGTCTCAAAGACTTCCTCCGATGGAGAATGAAGCTTGCCAATCAGAAGATAATCTTTGACTAAGCTACTAAAAATCCTACACGAACTCATATATGAACTTTCAAGAAAATCCAATACCCAAATATCTTTTCACATGGCCTCCTTCCTTCGCAAGATTTAACGATACTCCAAGGTCCTAAGTGAACTTCTGATGAACCTTAGATGAATTTCACTCAGCCAAGACAAAGAATGTTTCGACAGAGATATGGAACAGATGAAAATGGAGACTTATTTTTATTAATATATTTAGGAAATTACAATATAGAGTCTCGACTTAAACCATAGATTAATTGCTAAGGATTTTATCAGTTATACTAGCTCATAATAAGCTAGAAACCGAAGGCTTCCTAGCCCCTCGCAAACTCTGTCTATAAACCAAAGTACTCAAACCACAAGAATCTTACCTAATAAATTTAAAAAAATTTAGATTCTCACCAGGTTCACAGGTCTTGATACATAGGCTTCTCAAACTTTCGACTTTTAGACCCCATACTCCCTCCTAGACTCTTAGACTCTTGAACTTTCTCTCACTCCGAATGCCCAAGAATGAGGATAGATTATTTATTTATAGCCTCTCTAAGAGGCCTCAGGTATCTCTTGGATCATGATTCATTGACAATCCACACAAGAATCGTCCTTAAAGTGGGGATTCTATCAGACTTTAAGGAATTCTCTGGCTAAAGGTCTGGGCCCCAAAGGAATCATCTGAAAAGAAACCATGTACAAACTCAAAGTAGATATATAGAGACTCAAAGTGATATTAATTTGAGAGGATAAACCCCTCTTTCAGTCAAAATGCATGTTGTGATTTGAGAATCTCTAATCATAGTGCAAGGTATCCCATGCTTTTAAATAATTTTTTCAGACAATAATGGGCCTCCCTTGCAGATTTTTTACATACAACTTCATTTTCACAAGCCATTGATGATGGTCATAGATAAATGTGTCCATTGTATGCATCTCATCAGTTGACTTCACTTTCCTGCAAATCTCTGTTTTTTGAAAGTGGGATCTCAAGTGATTCATATTCTCCTTCAATTATGTAAGGGTCCAATATAAGGAAAAATGTCTTCCACCAGTCTAATAATCATTCATGATGCTGCTAGGAGAGTGAGGAGTTTACTGCTTTGAATTTTACTAATGTGGCATAATTCTTTGATGGATTATCTTTGCAAAGCAAATCCCACCATAGATTTTTGTACTGATTGTAGTCATAACTAATCCGCAAGAATTTGAGTGTGGGGTTTAGTCTTGGACATTCATTATGGGTCCTAGGTCTTTTGAGATTGAAGTATTTGTGTACTAAGCCAAGTCTTCTAGTATTCATCTATTCCTAGATAAGAATAATATCTTGAAATATAGTTCGTTAATGATTTTCTTCTTGGACTACCTTTTGATCAGATGTTTCATATATGATGTATGACACTTGAACTGTAGATGTGGGCCTTCTGCATATTTCAGGTACAAGACAAACTAGTGCAGAACTGGGATGAAGATTTGGGTCTAAGATTTCACTACTGCAGAGTTTCTAGGTGGGTTTCCACTCCATCTTGTATCTTTGTCTGGACATATTGTTAGGAATTTGTCTGACTTGTTCCTGTCCATTGGCCCATTCTGTGACAATTACTAGGCATTGATCATGTTTGACTGAATACTTTGACCATGCTCACTTGAATTTCACTCACCTGAAACACACTCACATGTTTTCAAATTTTCCTCCTCGCTTGGGCCACCCTTGCTTGTTCTCAAGTTTTCCTGCTTACTTGTTTTGAATTTTTCTGTCTCTCTTGTGCTTTGGCCTAGTTTCTGTAGATGTTCTCTACTTAGAATATTAGGGATTGAATTTAGTTTTCTTTTGATGTGATCAATGTCAAAATCAAAATTTGCAAATAATGCCTGTTGTTATCACCCTATGCAAAGTTTGTCTTCAACTGTTAAAAATATGCAATCAGGTAGAAAAGTTTGCGGCCATATTCAAATCCACTTAAGCAATCAAATACTAATCAAACCTCCTCTAATGGATAATGCTCATAATTAGCTTTCCAACGATATATAGAACCCCTCAACTGGACCCTAGAATCAAACATTATAGTAGATTGAAGTTACCCTTTGAAAACTGGAATCCAAGGAGAAAATGCCTTTAAGGAAAAATCCCACGATCGGAGATCAAAGGTCCTAAGGTGCAACACATGGTACAACAAAAGAAAATCACTAATATCAGAGATTGGAGGTCCCAACAGTCTGCAAATGACCATTATAAAGAAAATTCCAGGAAAAGGAGCCAACAATGTAAAATGTCAGGTAGCACCTCGTAAAACGTGACAAAGGAAATCAATGCAAAACCAAGGGGTAGGTGGACCTTTTCTCTCTCCTCTAGAGATGCCACATGGCAGAGTATTATTGGATCTAATAAAGACACGATGGCACTGACATCATTGTGACATGGAAGTACGGAGGACACGTGGCATGCTAATCGAACACTTTCAGGGTCCTATGAGGGCATATCCAACTGGCACATGTCCCCCCTTAGGAAGTGATGCATGGCACTAATGACATCATCAATCAAAAATCGATGATCGGGGGTTGAAGCACATTGCGCATCATACGGAATTAATCAATATCGAACCTCTAATATAGGGGCTAGCCCATAGTCATTTTGAGGAGCAAAGGACCGAGGGTTGAGTGCTAAGGAGCAGTCCCGTAGTCGGCAATCACAGGAAGGTAGGTTGTGTCAGTGACATGACCTGGGAATCACTGATGTGCTGATTATGATATCACTAGTGGGCCCAATCAGCGTTCGGCAGTCGTAAACTATAGAGGGCACGAACCCTCCCTTATTCTTTTTCCAAGTGGGCCAAACCGCATCACGCATTAGAGATCACAATGTTGGAGAGGAGTCACCCAAGGAGATCATTAGAAATCGCTGATATGCAGGATCTTGTTTAACAAACTGATAAGTCTCCTAGACACGAGTCTAAAGGTTGTAGCAGCCGAGGACTAAGTGCTTGGTCACATCCCTTGGTCACATGGAGCAAAAGGGGCTAAAGTGGATTAGAATGCCCCATCCCGTAAGGAATTTTAATAGGAAATCCTGATGTAATAACTACACGATAAGGTAATGCATATATTTAAAGGCATGGTGGGTCAGAAGCTGAGGCATTTAAGAAGGAGATGGAGCATTCAAAAATATTCATGTGCTGAGCTTGTAAGGCCCCTTGTAACATGAAATTAGGGTCAACATAGATAAAGTAAATGAAGGCATGAAATCTCAAGAGGACTTGATGATTTAACATAGTTCTCTATGCAAACGGAAGAGGAAGTACCACCCAGGTGACCTCTGCTTATGTACTATGGCATTAAACTAATAGTTGATCACTCCCAGCTCTGGAGAATGAATGATTTGAGCAGTAAAGGCAGAAATGACGGGAATCAACTGAGTAGCAGAGGAGGCCAGACCATGGGCAAGCAAAAACCTGAGCAAAGGCCATCACATGAATGGGCATTAAGATATTTTGCAAAATTTTTCCTCTATAACTTGACTTGTTTTGTTATCATGTACTTGTCACAATTTAATGAGGGAAATAATATAATTATAGTCTTTTTGGGCCGCAAACCCATTCCAGGCCGAAACAGCTAGTCGATTTGACAATTGAGGATGGGCCAAGATATTTGTTGTAATTATAGTTCAAAGCTCCCCTTCTCTTATAAATAGAGGGAAGTCACTCTTAAAAAAGGTTCAGAATTTTGGGAAAGAAACTCCTAAGTGGATCCTTTTCCTGCTTCACAAAGGCATTGTATGAACTTTGATGTATGCACTCTATCAGAGAATTTAATGGAAGAATTGTAGTGATTCTAAATTTTTTGATTCGTAGTATGTTTTTCTCTCTCAGTATTTCATTATGTGTTTGACATTCTCCTGAGATTTCATGTAAGTAGCAGCTAGATATATTTCCATTATATGCAGATTCATTTTAGTCAAATCTTTGATAAAGAATGCCTGTATTGATATGTTGATAAGGTCTTTAAAAGGTGCTCCATGCATCTCAACATCTCATAAACCTCTTAATGCTCCCGTTGTCCTCTAGATCTAGTGATACAAAATTCTTAAAGTCTAAGCTCTATTTTGATGGATTTTCTCATTATTATCTCCTACTATTCCATCTCCATTAACAATTGATTCACTGCAAGTTTCAATCTACTTTGGCCACCACTGTTTGAGTATTACTCCCTGTGGAATTCTGCACACATGCTATTTCATGTAGTGTGCTTCATGAGCGGTTCTGAACCAACCCTTTCAAGCTATTCGTGACATAAAACTATTAGTGTTGCAAGCTCCCAAGACTAATCTTCCAACACTACTTAAGATGTCCTAGGCACTAGTCTATAATCAACCTAGAGGTTGTCTCTAGGAAGCTTTCCTATCCCTGGAAGCAACCCTACTCCAAGTGCTAGGAAAAGTGACAACAACTACAATCTTGCAATTTTTTCCTCACTAGCCTTATTAACTTCTTTTGTTAGGACTTTCTTCATGGTTGTAACATCTCTTCTTAGTAAAAAAAATTGTCGATCATAAATATCTCAAATTTATCTAATGCATTTAATACAAGTTTAATTTCTTTATCATTAGATGGATAATTCATCTATGATTCCATCCATGTTCTAGATGCAAATTGGAGAACTTCTTCAACTTTTCCTTCATTGTTGGTTCTTACATGCTTAAATACAGTTCCCCATCCCATATCGCTTTCATATGTTTCTACAATTTTTGGTAAATAATCATTTGTGACATGAAGTATAAGCAATGTTTTTACTTTGACTTTGATTTTTCTTACAACCTTTGTATGATTTTCTCTCCATGGCTCTAGATCCTTTTTCAATATTTCATTCAGGATTTTTCTATCAGCAACACAATTTTTGTAGTAATGACTCACATAATTCAAGTTGCCTAAAAATATCTGCAACTGTGTTCTATCAGTGCTTTTATCCGAAAATTTGTCTGCAAAATCAACATCATGTCCTTGAACCAAAATCTGACCATTTGAGACAATATGACCAAGGAATTTAATGGATGTTTGAAATAATTCCATCTTTTTCTTGGAAATCACTAAGCCAACATCCTTGATCACTTGTAATAATTTTCTCATATGTTTTATGTGTTCCTCTATGTAATTGGAAAAAAACTAGGACATCATTTATATACACAATTAACCGATCAAAATAAGGTTTCAAAACATTATCTGTGACTCTATGGAACTTTCCAGGTGCATATTTTAGTCCAAATGGCATGAAATTCCACTCATAATTCCTATTGGGACACTGAATGTTGTTTTGAATTTATCTTCTTCTTTCACAACAACCTGCCAAAACCCAAATTTTAAATTTTTTTGAAAAGATCTTTGCTCCAACAATTCTTTTCATAATATTGGATTTGTGTGGTATGGGATTGGTATCATCTGCTAATACTTCATTTAGGGCTTTTGATTTATGACCAGTCTTGGAACTCCCCTAATTTGCTCAAAATGTTTATTTACATAAACTCCATAACAATTCCATGGACTCTGGGATTCCCTAATAAGACTCTTCTTTAGGAGTCCTATGATTTCTTCTTCACATAACTTATGGTATTGATAATTCATTGGAATTTCTCTACTCTTGCAGGCCTTTCTTGTATATGAATATTTATAGGGTAATTCTAAAAAATATTTTTTATTTTCCAAAAATGCTATAGGATTTTTTCGAGCAAAATTTTTCTTTGAATTTTTTTCTCATGCTAGAAATTTCTTGTTTGACTTTTTCTATTTTGAGTTGTTATTGAATCTTCCTATTACTTCTCATGATTTGTAGCTCTTTTATTTTCCTTTCTTTTTGCGCTATTGTCTTAGTAAATTGGACCATAGTGGACAACTAAGGAGTTAAAATAAAAGGAAGCACAATTTTCTTTGTTTTAATGTTTTTCCGTTCTAGATCTATAATTGTGATGAAATATCCAGATTTTCCCTCAGTTTTATTGACCCATGTGGTTCAACAATTGCCAAAAAAAGGTGTTCCCAATACGCAGTCTATGGGAATTTTTGCAATAATTTATTTTATTTTATTTTTTTTAAATTTAAATCTAGACATTTATTTCCAAAGCATGAAGTTCCTTTGGGGACTGAATATTGCATATTCATGGATTTATTTCCAAGACCAATTACATAGTGGTTAGTCTTGTGCCAATATATTGAAGGAATGATTTCTTTATGTAAGATATTCAAATCTGATCTTGAATCAATGAGAGCTTTTAGCTCAAAATTTTGGCCTTTGATTCTTAATGTAATTTGAATATGGAACTTCTAATGATGAATGGCCAATATTCTCACTGCATTTATTCCTTCATTATTTGATGTATGGAACATATTAATATTGATATTTTCTCCCAAATCAGATGCATCTTCTAATGAAGGAGTTTGTAGGATAGCAAGTTGAACCTTTAGAGTCCCAATCTTTTGTCTTGCTAAATGATATTCTATGTTAGCATCCTTTTCTTCCTTCCGAGTTTCTTGATATGTCATTTTTTGTTTGAGCTCACTTACTTCTTTCTTGAAAATATTAATTCCCTTTCCTAGATAATTAATATTTAGATACTGCGATCTTTCATTTCTATGATCTCTCATGAATGATTTAGTATTAGTTTCAAAAGAAGCATCAAAAAATAAGGGCTTCTTACCTGATGATTCTGGAATTTTGTGAGATCTTGCCATTGTTTTGAGAAATGTTTCTAATAGGGATGTATTCATTTCTCCTTCTGGTAGTGATTTTATTTGTCTAACATTAGTGCATCTCCATCCTCTTTGAACTAGGCCATGTAGAATTTTAGTTTTCCTGTCACATCATATTCTTCTTCTTTTTCACTGTTGTCATATTCAGTACCGCAATTGCAAATTTCCAGATCTTTGCAATTGCAAGAGTCTGCAACCATTAGTGCTTCATATTCTAGATCATATAATTCATCAGTATTGTAATCAAAGTCAGAAGTTTCTAAAATAGAACAACATCCTTCTTATAGTAGGTGAACTTCTTCTCTTTTTATAAAAGGAGAATGGGGACAACAGTTTGTATCATGTTCATTAGAGCCACACCTATTACAATGGAAAATTCTTTGTTGTTCTGATTTTTGTTTCCTTATCTTTTCTTCCTTTTGGCCTGACAAATGTCCTCTATTTATTTTTAAGCTTCCCCTTTTGGATGCCTATTTGAAGGGTGGCTTGTTTCCTCACAAAGGCAACATACTATTTTTTTGGTAGCTTGATGTTTGTGAGTTCTTAACTAAATATCTTATGGGGAATAATAATGGGTTCTTTCTACTCTCATGTATATTTTTCATTCAGATTTAGATCTTTTAGGAAAAGAATTTTTTTTGGCTCTGAATCTTTGGATTTTCTTCAAGATTTTCTTAGCTTTCAGGATCATCTATAGTTAACCCATATTTTTCACAAATGGACTTACTGTCAGGAAGCCTGAACATATTTTGAGTTGACTTTCTCACCTTCATATTAGTGCATAGACCTACTAATGCATTGTGGGTCAAAGAATAAATTTGTCTCCGAGTGTACAATTCATAGGGATGCTTAAATACATCACTTATTTTAAGATATTCAACAAACTTGCTAGGAATAACAACCATATAAACATTTTACCATAAAAGGTTCTTACTATCTTTAACCTCATAAATTATTTGAGTCCATTATTTGTGGAATTCATCATAGACATTTTCTTGAATTTCATATTCATGAGGATTAGAGCATGTTTATCAGATATTTCTTGCCCTGTCCCACACAAATGTTCTAGAATTATAGTAAGGGCACCTATCATATTTCTCACGGGGATACCATCTTCATGGTACAATATGTCACCATTTTCATCTTTTGTGATTTATTTTTCCATTTTTCTATCATGGCAGGAGAAGATTTTTTCTTGCACCATTGGAGCAAGCAACTTGTGAAGCATTGGATAATTCGTTGCATGCTTCTATTTCACTTTTTCCTTTCATGCAAATGATCTTATAAGAAACAAGCATTCTGTCTAAAACATGCATGATTTGTCCTACAAATATATCATCAATGTTCCATTCTGGATACCAGTCACCAACAAAGGTTTGGGATTCAGGTGTTTTTCCTTTTCCTTGTATATTAGGCGTTGCTTATCTAGTAGGTAGGAATTAGGTAACTAGAGAATGTTCTTCTTCTTTGGAAGAGGATTCAAGTTTTTGTTTGGGAAACATTGTTGGAAATTTTTCTGTAGATTTTTTCGAAGCTACAGTTGAGATATGAGGAGTAGCATGGGGGATGAGATGAGAGATGGGGATTTATTCTATCGTATTTCCAGGAAAATTTTTCCTTATACTTTTATTCTTCTCATCTATCTTTACTAAAATTCCTCCCATTATTTCAAAAGTAGTCTCTAAATTTTTATCCAACTCTTTGTAATTTTCCTCTGATTTTTCTCTTGCATCAGAAATGGTCTTTTTGGTATCATTCACTCCAACTTTAATCTCTGAGGCTGATAGGCTTATTTCATTTCAGCTGCTCACTAACTGTTTGGATTCTACTTTATGTTCCATTCAATGGGGTTTCTTCATCAAGACCAATGGGATTGTCTTGGACTGTTTAATTTCATCTTCTATAATGATTCCTTTAAAAGGAGGAAAAATGGATTTGGACTCTATTTTGTTCCCATCTAAGCTCTTGCATTTATGTTTTGGGGATAGGACTTCAATTTATTGGGCTTCTTTTCCACCCTCCATGATTTGAATAGAATCATTCATTTGGTTATGTCTCCTTTCATAGAAGGAGATCCAACATATTATTTATTTATTTAAAAAAAAAAATTGACATATAATTTTTCCAATTTTCTGACAAAACCTTTTTTGTTCATTTGATACTAAGGCATTGAATTTTTATTCTTGTGGATGAGTATATAATTCCCAATTTAATATTTTCTTCATCCATTCAGAATTTCCTTGCCATGTATAACAAGCTCTCATTAAAGAAAATAAGTTTTCATTTATGGAATTGCACACTTCTCCATTTCCAGGGGAAGTAGATTTTTAAATATGCGTTGTGGAATCACATCATCTCCTAGGTCCTTATATCCTAGACCATATCTTAGAGTACTAGGTTTTTTCAAATTTTTGAACATTTCTGTAAGCCTAGGATCTTCCTTTTAAAATGAATTCATCATTAGGATATGATCATCATGGGGGAAAATATATCTGCAGATCAGGGGTGTGGACACAGTTCTTGTGCATTTGAGCTAGGAGGAGGAATATTTGTTCTTGGATTGTGGTTTTGGTGTTCAAAATAAATAACATTCTCACCACACTGGGATGCAAAGCTCTGTAAAGAGACAATACTAGAACAATCAGGACAAACAATATAATATGAAGAATAGTCAAGTGATTTGGCTAATGCAGCGAGTTGATTATGGGTGCAAGGTGTTTTTACAGAATGAAAAATGAAATAATAGCATAAGAGAGGGATTATTTAATAAGCATAGAATTAATAGACTATTGCTCTGGGATTCGAGGAACATCAATGACCTATGTCTCTGGGAAGGAGAGATATTCCCATTTTATAACTTGGTGTTCCATCTTCTAGTTTGAGGGATTTGTTAGGACAAGTGTGCTCGACTAAGATTCCTAACTTGGAGTATGGAGGACAACATGATACATGGTGTTGGTATGTCTAAAACAACCTCAGGTCTAGATGTCAATGTTAGTTCTCTTGGATTTCATATCAAAACAAATAGGTTTGATTTGTAACTTAAGAATGTCCTCGAGATGTTCATCAAAAGCATAGACTGAGAAATTTGGGTAATAGTCGAACTAGAAGGGACCATTAGACAGTGGGGCTATTATCCCTCCAATCAATGAATCTGTAAACATATGATGTGTGAGATCTGTTACAACACATAGGACATAGGCATTGATACCATTGCGAACTAATGCAAATATCTCAACCCTTATACACCCAATATGTAAATAATTTGGGCCATGATTCTGATATGAACTTAAACAGGAACGCAACAAATTACATATATAATGATAAACACAGAGATGCGGCAAAAAACACTTCATTTCAATAATAGAAAAATATTGAACTATGCTTAGAAACAGAATGGAAATAAGATAGCCCAGGCGATGGTATCTTATCTCTGAGGAGAGATGTAGTGGCTACATGCCTCTGAATTGTGTTACAATGAAGCTCAAAGGCCTATTTATTATTGGTAAACAATGGAAAACCCTAAACATCCAAAAACCTAACCCTAGGAGATAAAGCACCAAAAATGTGAGCCCTGTTTGGGTAAGTTGGTACATCAACTTCCCAAGGTCGTATCTTTGGCATACGATCTCCGTTTGGCTATCATAATACCTCGTTTAGAAGATCCCAAAGAGGATGTTCAAAATAAATAGGCAAGCCAATTTGGAACATTTTCAATCTCTTCGTTTTCCCTAAAAACGTCATTTAGGACCTCAAAACAGCTCCGGAAGTTCAGGACTTGAAAAACTGCCAAAATAGTAAACTATGCTATAATTAAGGAAACCAAAAAACTGAAAGAGACAGTGTTGGGGTCCAAGTGGAATATGCAGGTGGCCATCAATATCCACATGGATCATTTGGGCTTCTCTCTAGATTTGTTTTGGATCAATAAATGATATGGTTTAGGTGACTTCACAATTATGTTGTATTTGTGACACTGATTCTTTAACTACAAATTTTCCAATAGCTTTCAGATGGAAACAATTTAAATTAGCATAGACACTAGATGGAGAGATAACTGGTAATTTCCATGTAGCTTGTGGTTTATATTCAAATACTTCCATCTCAGTGTTGACGGTGCTAGACCCGCCAACATTCAAGGGGTCTCCCCGGTAAAAAGTCCCAACTAAACCTCAGACCGTTTGGAGTAGGAGTCCCAGCAGTGGGTAGTAATATAGTGCCTTGACCATGGTAGCCTGTAGAGATAAGTATGATGACTTTGGTAAAAAATAATTGTGTGACCTTGCAACGAGTCAAGTGAGATGCATGGGCGTTCTAATACACAGAGGGGAAAAGGAAGTGTGTCCCTTAGAAGCCTGTAATAGTATGCAGCCTGAAAGGAACACACAAAAGGAATGACATCACAAGTTGGAAGTGGAATAATCCACAAACCAAAGTGAAGGGTTAATCCAACAACATGCCTTCAACAAGATTCATACAATTGCAAAAAAATAGCTCATAAGAAAATGTGTAAGTTAAACAACATACATTGCTAAAGTAACCAGAATAGTCGAACTACAATAACAACATATGCATGAAAATGTGTTGGCTCAATTATATTATTATTAAGTGAAAGTTTCATCCACACATACACCATTGACAACCACTAGCCCCAATAGTGGAATGTTACCGTCAAAACCGCCTACTCCTCCAAAGAGGTGTACTCACTCTACGATGTGGAGAAGCCAAGGCTCGTCACTGTTATGAAACTGGCTCACAAACAGATAGAAAAGATAGATCAACGCCTTAGAATTCAGCCTCTTCGAGGGGGCAATCTCCTTTACATTACATAAATGAACAATTCTTGGATGATTCAAATGACAAAACCTCCTTTCTATATATAGGAGTCTAAAGATTCACAATATAACCAAGCCAACCTAACAATAATAATATAAAGGCACAAAAATAACAATAGAGGGATTCTATGGGGCACAACAATTTTAATAAGGGATACAACTACAGTAGTAATGGGGGCATCATTAGTATTATTAGGACATAACATGCCCCTCTCCTTCAAAAAAGTGTAGTCCTCGATGCTTGAGTAGTTCTGGATGCTTCTGTATAAAATTCTCATCCTTCCATGTGGAATCTTCAATGGATAAGTTCTTCCATTTGATGAGATACTCCGAAATGGATTAATTTCATAGCTGTCGAGTTCTTGTTTCTATGACTGCTTCCGGTTCCAGTATAATTTTTCCTTCCTTGCCAAGTTCTGGCAATATTTTTTGAACTGGGAGCTTGTCGCCTATAACCTTCTTTAAACATGAAACATGGAAAACTGGGTGCACTCGACAACTTGCAGGAAGCTCCAAATTTGTATGCCATAGTACCAATCTTTTGCAACACCTTGTACGGACCATAATACTTTGGTGATAATTTATTATCCTTCTTAGCTTGCTTGAGGGACATTTGTTTATATGGTT